>JACJUY010000770.1:152181-187424 GCA_014220935.1 Platorchestia sp. MABIK
AACGGAGCGCTGCTTGCGACCCAGTTTAAATGTCTCAGTGATTTTGTTTTGTAATTGACTTACCTTTATTGATGGAATGTTGAATTGATACTATTATAAATATGAAAAACATCCTTTGGTAGAAATACCAGGGCGACAGCTAAATAGTCTGTGACCGAAGCTGTCGTTAAATGAGTTTATTATTATTATTATAAATTCACAAATTATGGCAACATTTGTTCACTTTAATGATTATCTATTCTCAGTGAACATTGCAAAATAACTCCAAAAATAATTTTCGGCACAACTTTACAAATTCCAGAAAACCAGAAATAGATATTGTAAGAATAGATGACACAGCAGGACTCGTGGCGGGATCCACGGGTAAAGTTTCATCTTTTTGAGTCCGGCAATTGATTCAGTATAAGTGTACCAGACGTGCACTGATGTTTTAATTAACATTTGGAACTAATGTTGTCATTCCAATTCTGGAACAAAATTCATGTAATCAAATGAGTTTCCTCTACCTCTGACTCTGGAAACATGCCCAGTATAGTTAAATAGATCCTATTTAACTTCGAGGTTCGATATCGCAAAAACGTTTGAAAATGTCGTTTTTTTAGGTTTTCAAATCTTCTGTCTAAGTTCACCCCATTAGATTTCGAACATCCTGTACATGGGAAAAAAATTCCTGTACAATTACAAAATCCCAAATTTTTTAGTCGTATGTAGTAAATATTTGCTAGAATATTAACCGCTTCATGACCCAGTGGTTATCGATAACTTTGCAGTCCATCGCGTACGGGGATTTTAATTCATTATCAAGGATGTTAATGTAAAACAAAAGTAGGTCACATGGTGCCCTGCGCACTCAGTGTAAATTTGTTGATGGACTAAAAATTCACTATTTTTTATGGTGGCTTACCAAGAGTTTCCCGTTCACATAAGCCGTCGTCTTGAGTGCCACTTAATGAGCTTACCGGTAATCCGCCGTGGGCTCAAAATAAAGGAATACTTTTCCATCCAGCACCTTTATTGAGAATCAAGACTTGTTTTCCGGACCAGAATAGGGGCTGAGTTAAAATGTTTAGTGGACGATTATGATATCTTCTAAAAATTCAGCATAGGAAACTGGTAAAATCGTGCCTAGAAGAAAATGACGAAATCGGAATACATTGTTTGGAAAAAGTGATATCAGAATACCTACCAAGAGCAAATGACAAATTTTCACCAGTTAGGAAAGGAAATTGCGAACCATGAATATTTGTTAAATGAAAATTTTGAATTTAGAATGTCTAGATCGAAATTATGGACCATCAAGCACATAGCAAACGAAAATGGTAAAGTCGAGTGATGAGAAGCACTGAACAGAAGGAATGTCTACTTGGCAATCCGAGGAAAGATTTTCTGTTTGGCGGCAAACAAAAAGAGTTTCTTTGGTTGAACAAAAAACAAATTTCTCATAAAAATTTAATTGAATTGGTTTATTGTATGCGAGGCGTGCTAAACGTGTATTTGTACCAAGAAAGCTACCAAAGTACTCCATTTCGTTTTCCTAAACTATGAATTAGGTAAAATGTGACACGGACAGCACACTATCAATTAATGTGAACAAGTCTCTCGCAAGAATTTTGAAAAACATTTTGAAATGCTTACAATTAATTACAATTTTTTCTTGTCCACCTGTACTGACGGAAGCTACCTGAAAACAATTGAATCACCTCTAGAAGCTACAACTACTCACTCAAGTCGTAAATACAGCAAAACGTGGGCACAACTGTGAAACATTAACTTCTTAGAAGAGAATATTATTTCACCTAATAGATACCGGAATATCTCGTTCCTAATATTTACTCGTTGGACGCTGGATTTGAAAATTTTGTGATTGCAGAGGAAGAGTTAAAGTGCTACGAGCTCACGGTATGTTTGATGTGTGACGCTAGGCGTGACGTTCAACACGCATGAAGTTGAGACGTTTAAGCTGAGAGCTCCTCTTTCAATTAACTTCTAAAGCATTTTAAAATTTCGATTTAAAGAAAAAATATGAAGACACAGGCAATTGTCTCTCGGCAAAATTTGAAACTATATTCATTTACCGCTTGAGATTCCGAAGCTAATTCTGTGATTAGAGAATGTAATTTTACAGTTGCATAGCTGAAACGCAAGGAGTACTAAATTGCCGATACATCTACTAGCTGGGCGCAAGAACCTAAAGAAACGAACACTTTGCTGCAATATCAGAGGCTCTTTAGCTGGCCTGAAAACAGCGCTTTTTACTGAGTTTATTGCCGCTGCAGACGGAGAAGTGGCACTTTGTTCGAAGCTTGGGCGCTTCTTCAGCAGGCTGAACAAATGACTAGCTCCAATTACCGCCATCACTGAGGTGGGCAGAGGGAACGCTAGCGATGTACGGATCCCGAGTGCACTTTTTGTTGCTCAGCGATTAATGTGGGGACTGAGTTGAGGGAATAAAGTGCGTTGGTGCTTTGCGGTTTGATTGATGTGAGCCGCATTTCATACTCTTATACTAACAAAATTGTGTCTTGGTTCGTGCATGCAGGCTAATTTTGGTTACACTACGGTTGTGGTGTGATGTACCTCGAAATGGCCTAAATTATCGCGTCTGAATTACATTTGAAATTTTGCTTGCTGTATCATTTGAGGGTTTTTGATTTTCTTATTGCTAATTTGTCAACCACGCTACATGTTTGAAGTGTCACATAAATACCCTGTAAAATTGGCGTACTAGTATGAAAACTTATTGTATTAACTGTCATACAGAAAATAAAATATTTGTCTAATCTCCATGTGTAAAAGTCCTACTTTCTACATTAAAAGAAATAGTTTCGTATTGCATTAGTTTGATAGTCTCGAAACGATAAAGACAAAATTCAAAAGTTGAAAGCGAATGAACTTCTTCTCGGAACCCTCATTTCCTTGTGTCTCGTCAAGATTTAGCTCGACCTGCAATGAAAAAAAATTAAATTTTACCAAACATTCACGAAATTGTTTAGCTGCATCGTGGATTTTTGTCTTTGAATTCAATGGAATGTGTTCTGACACATCATTATACTTTATCAAGTCTTTTTTTTTTTTGAGGATCATGTACGTGAAAACGCTGATGGTGAGAGCACACTTGTATTCATCTGTTACAGTTCAGAAAATATTAAAATTTATCGCGTATTCGTATTGAAAATTCCATTCAGGGATTCTCGATGAGAGCTTGTCAAGAGCTAGCATGAGCACTCTACCTGCAAATTTAAAATTAACTCGCTTTAGCTGGAAATTTACCGAGCCTCTTTTTTGCCTCACGGGCTGAAAAGGAGCGCACTGTTGAGAAAACGAAACAACAATGGAGGTAAATCTCGATTTGATGTTTTGGTTGAACTGAATGACATTACCATGGATACAAGTGACAATTTTATTTTAGGTGGGATACTTCTCATTCACTTCAGTGCAATTACAATTGCAAAGGTTTCATGTATTGAACAAATATATCTCTCCCTCGTTTACAAAACGCCACTAACAATGGAAACCAAAAATAGGTTATTTTTAATTCTTGTTAGCAGCGGAGGTCATCAGGTAACAAAATTTTAGCGTGCTTCACTAGCATGATATTTACGCGCTGGAAGTGATCACCGTAGAAACGATATTTCTATCCGAACTTGTTGAAAATCACTTAGTTACCCAGTCTAACTTTTTCGCCGTCTGCATGAATGTTTTTCGTCGCCCAAGTAATTAAATCGCTTGGGCGGCGAAAAACATGCAAGCTCCGGCGAAGAAAAATTAGATTTGCTAGGGATTGTGATGTGTCGTAACTGAAAGTGATCATCTGGGAAAAATAGTTTTGTACTGTAAGTGACCATTTTGCAAAAGATTTAAGAGCCGGTGGTGATCACCTTGACAACGTGACAGCTGAGATGGAGTCGTCAGAGAGAGACTGGAGAACTTTCGAGTCAAATTGAGTCATTTCGATCTCTCGAAAATATTCAATTTCTAAGTAAAAAACGGCGCATATTCTTCTGTTTGTGAGTGACTGAAAAACTTGCGTAATATTTCAAATTCAGCTGAAATATAGGCGTAATTTAAAAAATGAATGTTAGAAACCAAATGTATCTTAATTTAGTTCTCTTTGCGAAAATTTTATACCTAAGTAAATAAAATTGAAACACTTGTAATTTCTCCAAAATATGGCTCTACGGAATAAAGTAGAGCACTGCCCAGTGAGTGTAGGGGGGTCTCTCAATATGGTGTGAGCAGACCAATACACTGTAACGTGCGAAAATTTCATTCTGAATAAAGAACATCACAAAAACACGTTATGAACGACTCATATTACAAAATTAAGCCGCCAATCACGTTACAAATTACAAATATTGCACAGGTGGGTAACCAATTACATTATGAATCACGCATACCAAGACAATTTCCTTTCGAACATTGTTTGAATCTCAACAAATTTGAAGGAGAATTTTTTCCGTGACGCCCCAGGACCGGCCCGTGCTGGTGGGGTCGTCCCCGAGCGTGGTGGTGTCCGGCCAGAACCTGGTGCTGCGGGCCGTGAGCAGGGCGCAGGCGGGCCTCTACAGCTGCAACGCGACCAACACAGTCGGCACCGGCAGCAGCGCGCACCTCAACATCACCGTGCTGTGTGAGTTGCATTCCTTCTGTTTTTAGCCTTACCGTGCTGTGTGAGTCGCGTTCCTTCTGTCTCTAGCCTTACTGTGCTGTGTGAGTTGCGTTCCTTCTGTCTCTAGCCTACCACCGTGCTGTGTGAGTCGCGTTCCTTCTGTCTCTAGCCTTACTGTGCCTTGTGAGTCGCGTTCCTTCTGTCTCTAGCCTTACTGTGCTGTGTGAGTTGCGTTCCTTCTGTCTCTAGCCTTACTGTGCTGTGTGAGTTGCGTTCCTTCTGTCTCTAGCCTTACCGTGCTGTGTGAGTTGCGTTCCTTCTGTCTCTAGCCTTACCGTGCTGTGTGAGTTGCGTTCCTTGTGTCTCTAGCCTTACCGTGCTGTGTGAGTTGCGTTCTCTTCTGTCTCTAGCTTACAAGCACTTCTGTTTCGGCATTGATTTGAAAAAAATTCTCAAATTTGAAAATGTTGTTTTAAAAGGGCTAAAAATAATCATCATAGCAAGGATCATTTACGCGAAAACGCTGAGGGTGAGAGCGCACTTGTTTTCATCTGTTACAGTTCAGAAAGTATTAAAATTTATCGCGTGTCCGAATTAACAATTTCATTAAGGGATTCTCGATGAGAGCTTGTCAAGAGCTAGTATGAGCACTCTACCTGCATATCTAAAATTAACTCGCTTTAGCTGGAAATTTACCGAGCCTCTTTTTTGCCTCAGGGGCTGAAAAGGAGCGCAGTGTTGAGAAAAGTAAACAACAATGGAAATAAATCTCCATTTGATATTTTGGTTGAGCTGAATGACATTACCATGGCACGATAGGATACAAGTGACAGCTTTAGTTTCAGGTGAGATACTTTTTTTTATTTGATGAGAGAGCGTTCATGGGTATTCATACATTAATAAGGATGCATATACTGAGAACTAAAAATATAAGTTATTGCACAGTGAGCGTGAAAATATGCTGAGGAAACACTGCACTCAACAACGAAGAGACTCTGGGATTCTTCAAGAGCGCACCACGCATTGATGGGTCTGGAAAATCACCCGCTAAACTCCTCAGATTAGCGCCAAGTGATCTTCACCGTTTTCATTTACTGTTAAATTCTCTGGACATTGAAATATTTTCCAATGAAGACCAGTCAAAAACAGTTCATGATCAACTAATTGAATTCATTACTAGATGAATTTTGCTTCGGAAAAGTCGTGATCTGCACGCTTCTTGCACAACATCAAAATGAGATTGAAAAAAATCGCACAAATACTTTTGGATAAGATGATCTACTATTTCAGTTGAGTTTGAATAACGCACTATGTAATCACGGAATATGCATTTAAATTTATCAAATGGATGTGGAATTGATCTCAACACAAAGACTAAGAGGATGCATGTGTACGGAGCAGGTTAACAAGCGTAGAGTTATCTGTGCAACGCTGCAGAAGACCTCGCATGAATAATGTGATGGAGGAGCTGGGCGGTGAGAATACGAATGCTGGTGATGGAGGTAGTGCGTTTGCATTCACATGCCGCACGGCAAAGTTATGCTTACTGAGTGCATGTCAGACGAGGTCATGTCTTCTGACGCATGCAGTGAGAGGCGCTGGTGAAATGCCATTTTCGTAGGGATGACTCAAGGGCGTCTAAAAATACTCCTTCATTTAAAATTACCTGTTTTCACAGTATGTTGTGGTGTGGCTTTAGGATGATTTCTGACCATGATCGAAGAGAACTTTACTATCGCGGGCTATTTTCATAGAAGTGAGCATATAGTCAGCGATGTGTGAGTGACTAAAGCTCGTCCTTCTTGCCAGTTCGCTTAGCAAGTTTCTTTGATTCTATAGGAACGTATGAAACTTTAAAAGCTCCTCAAAATTTGGCCGTATTGAGCATGTTATCAGGCTGAGGCTCAACACTCTTGGGATCAAGTTCATGCCTTAGAGCTGAAAAAAGAGCGATGTTCTCTTCACCATCCCCCGGTCGAGAAGTAAGAAAATAATCTTTATATGAGTTTTACGAATTTATCATTCGATGAACTACTGATACATTCAATTGCATGATGGTCTCATTCCTCTGTTTTCTTTCTCGATTCCGCTCAACGTGGCCTACCGTCAGTACAATTAATTTAACGCCTTAAATTAGTGAGGGGCTTGTGTCACTACTCGCCTTAATAGGCAAAGCGATCTTAACTCACATCCTTCATTTCCGTTTAAAGTATTCTTCGAAAGAGAGCTTCTAAAAACCATAAGACTTCTCGAAAATACGTTCCACCTCATAGTTTTCTCTTAGGAAACACTAAGAAAACTACCTTGATAGGTGTGAGTGTTTGTTTAGTCTGTTTCACGAACTACGCTTCCTTCGGTTCAAATAAGCCGCTACATATATCCTCGTTTGGCTGCGACGAGCACACCCACCAAAACATGGCATCATACACAAAAATCATGATCAGCCTGGTTCAGCTTTCAGAGAAATGAGGGGTGCATTGAGAACAAATCGCAAGCAGTATTTTGAACTCAATTGGTTTTTATTTTCGAATAAACATTTTTAACGGGAGAAACTTTCGCTTCCATAATCCGATTATACACGGATAACGCACGATAGAAAATCACATTAGAAGGTAATTGCCATAACTGAAGCAACAAGCTGCAGTTTTGCCTTAAATCAATAAACTCTTGCGTTATTCACAGCAACTCTGTTATAATATGAGTGCTCGAGCCTAATAGCACTCTCGATCTGTAATGAATAAATCACCGCTCCATGATGCATTTGTCACGGTATATTTACTCAGCATTCTGTGATCAATCTCTCGACTAAAAATGTTTTTACCATGAGTATTTGCAAATTAATTTTTTCTGTCATATACCTGTGTTTGACAAAATCATACATTCAGCTAACGCAGAACAAACGAAATTCCAGGCTTTACTCTTCGGCTAAGTTTTTTACAACCACTCTATGATACTAAAAATGAAGCTACACTTTTGCATGGTATCTGTTGCCTGCAAATCTAGCATACGTCCACTCTTTTCAAATCCATTTCAGCACAATCTTTCATCATTTTATTTATTATATTGAATTTTTCCGCACATTTCATCGTTTAAACTTCTCTTTTTAAATTGAGGAAATTAATTATTAGAGTACGCAGCCAGAGTCCACGGTCTGCACTGAATGCGTTCGCCTCGCACAGCACGCCCCATTCACCAACGAGTTCCGTGCCCGGCTCGCAGCGCAGCGAAGTATACCAAAGTTGTGGAAACCTTCAATGGTTGTCGTACATCGTCATGAAGAGCAGCTCCGGAAGAAGCTAAAACCCAATGCCATCAGCGAATCTCACGGGATAAACTTTGCGGCAGTAGTGAACCAAAACAGGCTTCTGAAAAGTTTCTCACATACATCAGTTTCTCCGGTCAGTGGAGAGAAAAGTGGAAGTGATATTACTACTGAGCAAAACAGCTTCCGCTCCTGCGCTCTTTTTCTCATTTCTATGAATGTTATTCAAATCTGTAATAAGCCATTTGAACACAAGTTTATTCAAAGTGGTTGCTGTTAGTGCTAAGTAATTTACCCGTTGAACGTAAAATCAATTTACGTAATAACACAGAAAAATTTCGAAAAATGTTTTCTTTAATTTGAAATTTCATTTTGGCATAATTTTTGAACTTGTTGCTTCAATTCTTATGAACCACAGAAAAATCCAACCCCGGCTACTGTTAACTCGCATTGCTGAATGATTACAACAATAAGAACATTGTTCAAAGAAGTACTGCCACTTGGAAAAGAAGTACTCCAAATCCCAAACTGAATTTCCGTGCAGGAGTTACTCTTCACACACAAACGCTCAAAATAGAACGAACTGCATTCGGTTTTGTGAAGACATTTACCCAACAACTTTAGACTATAATGTTTATCCCGAGGTTCTCATTCTACTTGCGTCACGGCGCCGCGTGGGAAATGCGAGAAAAAATTAGCGTTCAACTTTAAAGAAACTTCAAAGATTTTCCTAACGAGGCTAACGACTCTATCGTAAGCATGAAATTATTGAGTTGTTTTTCCTGTTCAGGAAGATATTTCAAACTGAGAGCATTGCTCAGAAAAATAAATACCAATTTCATATCAACAAATTTAAATTAATTTAACATTAGGTTCCTCTTTGCGCTGCTCACTGTTTCATTTTCATTGGCATGGAGCAAATTTTGTTTACGTTTTTAGCGTTGGAGGGATAGAGCAGGCTGGAGTCATTTCGAATTCGTTTCTAGGAGGAAAGCAGCATTTTTCTCTGGCTTTATGCTGCAGGAAAGTAAAGTGTAAGGGGATTTTTTCTTTGGCTTTATACATATGTACATACATTTATATTGTTTAGACTTGCACCAACCGTGCGCAGTGAATGAATACATTTTTGAAACTGTTTTTGATTTCTGTAAGTGCCTTGTGAGTGAATAAATGTTTACCGTAAATTTGTATAGATTGCGAAATTGCCTTTAATTAAAGAACATTCAATGAGTAAAGGATAAAATGATCACATCGAACAAAAGCGACTTTCATGTTGTTTGGATTTTAATTAAGCTTCAACAATGTTTCTACTCCTAAATCATTCATCAAAAAGTGCGACCGATGAACAATTTTTAAATTAATACATAAATATATTGTTGTTAATATACAGTAGCATTCCGTAAGTGATATGTATACATTTCTAAATGTAATTTTTGATTCCCGTAAGAATAGGCTAAAGCGCGCGCCAACAGCCTGCCGCAGAAGTTAGATTTCACTCGTTGGCTGCATGGTATGCTTATTCCTACGGGAATGTAAAATTACTTCAGGTCGTCATTTCTCGAAAAAGAGTTTTCAGGTTTTTGTCACTCAAGAAAGTCGTCATATTTATCTTTATTCTGTATATGGTTAAAATATATGCATCGAAAAACACAACACCCTGTATATACTGTGTATATATATATATTATATATATATACACACATTTTGACAGCAGATTTGTTATTGATTTGTACTATCAGAAAATTACTTAAATCAAAGTTATGTTCACAAGTGTTTATGAAGTAAATGAACTAAATATCTTATCTTTTGCTGCATATTTTATGAATGCTCTCCAATGAATTTTTGCGACATTACAAACTTGACAACCGTCACATCATAACTCGTAGACTGAATTACTACCTTCAGCTAGAGCTCGTTCGTCATGGGAAGAGGCTTCCCAGTTGCTTTTTCGTATTAGTCCATTAGCAAATTACCTATAAATTGCTTTGTGAAAAAAATTCGATTGGAATTGGCTCGCATCAGCCGGAAGTCCTGCATGTAGAAACGAAAATAATATTCCAGTCGTCATCTTTTTTCTGCATCAAAATTGAAATCAAGTGGATAAATCAAAAGCACTCGTCACAAACGAGCGCTGGCTCAAGTATTTGCTCAGTGATGTTGCGTCCTGCGTCCTTGGATGCTCTCGATACTACGAAAAAAAAATTCTGAAGCTGATCAGTTGCATTGGTTCATCTCATTAGTTTCCTCAAATCGTGTGCTCGGACTTCAGATCTAAAGAACGTCCCCATCCATTCCTTGAATTATTTCTTCTATGAAGCAGTGTAACGTGATGCTGGTTCTTCATTATTAGCTTGAATTACCTCTACAACAATCAAAATTTGTTTACACAATCTTCAAAATGTACATAAATATCTTGATTTGTTTTAAGCTCTTGATTTGCTTTGCAAAATTCTAGGTGATTAGTTTCTATATGCATCCAATACGCGAATAAATATTTACACATTAGTTCTTCAGCACAAGTCATTTGAAAAGCAACAACGAATTGAAACTTCATTGTAAGATTAAACTTGGTGTTCTTCACGCTCCCTAATGTCGTATGAACGTAGTGGCTATAAATATAAAGGCTACATTTATACTACAATATCGCGTCAGTCTGTCACTCCATCCGTCACTCCTAAAATACTAGAGCCTAGCATAGGTACACGAATCATGCACTTTGTACCTGTGCATGAGTACACAAAGATACGTGATGTGACACTTATTCCTTTTTTCTTTCAGAAATAGTATTCACGAATGTATTGTTATTTCTATGCTTGAAAGTTACGAAGGGTTATTTTTAACAGAGCAAACGTACTATTTATCAACTATGAAAAGAATTACATTTCCAGTCCAACTTTTTCGCCATCTGCATGCATGTTTTCTGTTGCTAAAGCGATTTAATCGCTCAAATCGTTTAGGCGGCGAAAAACATGCATGCAGGCGGCGAAAAAGTTAGGCTGGGTTGGCGCCATCTCGGTAACGCTTCAAAAAGGTCGAGACACAGTATACCTCGTAAGGTACGCAGACATCTGCTACACCGAAAACAAACAATAGAAATACTTTTCAAGTTCTAAATGGGAGTGTTTCCAATGGCACTCTAGAACCATCATCTTTACAAGATTTTATTCCTTGTGCAGAGCAGTGAGCGCAAAGCGTCACTTCACACGTGCGACACCACAGTAACATTCCGCCAGTCTGGAAAATACTTCTAAAAAATATTCCCCTCAGGGGGATACAACTATTGTATCTAAGAGAATTAGCACTCCCAGGACGATAATGTGAGGGCCCGAGCTAAACATTAGGTAGGCTTCCTTTTTGTTGAACTGGAATAGGTTTTGTTTTGTTACGGATCATCTTTTTTCGGTTCACTGCTGTCCTGTTTTTCAGCACCTACTACTTTTTTCTTCAACTTTTTCTTGTTTCATGAACTTCTTTCTTAGCTCACTGTTTCTGTGCACCTTGTGCATAGATTCCACGTTCCCTCAACTCCATACTAAATGATGCCTTCCTCCTTCCTCTCCTGGAACATCTTTGTCGTGGTTAAGGGAGGCTACAACTTTCTTATATAATATTAATGATAACAATAATAATAATAATAATAATAATAATAATCTAAAAAATATGTTTTTAGTGTTCTGTTGGTGACAGATTTTATAAATTTTGTCTACAAAGCCATCCTCATATGTGAGCTCTGTTAAACTGCTTTTTCGTTCAATCCTCGCCTTTTGAACATCCTTAATGAACCTTAAAAATGTTTAAAACTGAATTTTCCATTCCTGTGTTGAAATTACGACAAATATTCAACTAAACTATCTTCACGGTTCAGTGCATCGAAAAAGTTAGCCGAATGCGAAATAATTCTGATGCGTTCTAGCTCGTTAAAAGCAGGATATTTGTCATTAAAATATTAATATCCTACATCAAAGACTTCTAAAAGGAAAGCATACACAGCTGACCCTCTGGCAGTGCGAGCGCAGGCCATCACATTTCTCATCAAAAACCTCTTATTTTCATCAAAATTATGAATGATAAATTCTTAATTCCTACACGAGATATAGTAACAGAGTGGCAAAAAATATATTATTATAAAGGTCTGTCATTCAACAGCGGCATTATAGGAGTCTATTATTACTGAAAGATTCAAATGTTGCCTAAAGGCTTGCAATTTCATTTTTAGGACTTTTCTTAGACTTTTACGATATTATTTTCGAGTTGATGTGATGAAAAGTGTGATGAACTCCGCTTGTGTTGCCATAACGTCTACAGTGCTGCTGACTCTTTGAGCAGTCCTTGGTCTTCCTGTAGTTCTTGAGCCCGCAAATGGAGCTTTTCGTGAGTTTTAAGACTTTGAACTACGAAGCATTTTTCGCATCAGCGCCAACGCAACTAAATCAATAGGTTCAATTAAAAAAATAATAAGATGCCATCCTTGTCCTGCAAACAGCCAACCTCCTAACGCCAGTCCTTATCCTTTCAGAGTGCACAAAGAATCTTTGTTTTCCTTCCATTTGAAATATTATGCAAAGAACTCTGAGCGCCGAGCATTCTTGACACAAGTAAAGTGGCATTTACGTACGGCAAAAAACTATTCAGTTTTTTTGGAGAGTAAATTAAAAGAAGTGGTGAAATGAAATTTTCGGGAATGTTTACCTCCCGGCGCCCGGGGTTGTGCTCGAGGCTCCACAGCCGCAGCCTGGCTACCTATCTTCAGGACAAATTTTTGTTCTTAAATCCTGCTCACAATTCCCATCCGTGTGAGCGTCTAGTATTACTCACTCCTCATATCATAAACTCTTGTTTTTCCATCACAAATCCTACAAAATTGAAATGTCTAATCTCTGAAGTCGTCGGTAATGATGGTACTTTTTGTCTAAGTCGATGAGAAAGCTTGCATTTTAAGTCCTCAAAAATAGGACATTTTTTTCTAAAGCCAGAAAATCACAATTTAGGTCCAAAATTTTTGACGTGAATATCAATTTATGTGTCAAATCCTGGACATTGATAACGTATTTGGGTTAAATCCTGGACATGAGCAACACTTAGCCTCTTAAATCTGGGATACAATTAACTCTTTATCTTGAACTTATAATAACGCTTCGTTTTAATTCCTAACGCAAATAACGTCCAGTGTTTTACACAATCAATATCAAAAAGTATTAATTCTACATCCTTCTCGGTCATGGAATGGCCTGGTGAGTTATTTCTATGCAAGTCACGTCTTCAATAGATACTAGGAGAAGCGTATGTTTGAATTGTCATGGAATGGCCTGATGAATTATTTCTATGCAAGTCCCGTCTTCAATAGATACTAGGAGAAGCGTATGTTTAAGTTCTGTCCCCGTGACGGAAGACAGCCCCTATGTCCGGGAGAATATCCGCTCTGCCTAATTGTAGCCGAAAAGTATTTTCTGCATAGCAAAATGGAGCGATCTTAATACAGCGATACATTTTCTATCAGTAAAGCATAAACGCAGAATGAATACAATGGTGAAACCTGACACTTTATCAAACCATATAGCCCTAAATTGGTAATTTGCATGAAATAATTCCGAGTCTGAGACGAGTTATATCCCGCTGTCAACATACTCTCGCACTTCTTACTATCGTATAATAGATCGTTCAGTACATTCTACGCTTATTTTAAGGTCGAACTCCCATCAAATTCTAGGTTCGCTTTACTGAGTAACAAACGTACTTGTGGAAAGTGGTTAATGAATTTCAATTTTAACCTTCAAATACGTGTAATTCATCCGGTGAATTTTCACTGATTAGTGTAAATTATCTTTTACCACAAATAGTTGAACGCACATAACCATGTAATTTCGGGTCGAACAAGCTCGCTTTCAGTATATTTTTATAGAAAATTAATTTACGAGATTTTAAATACTATATATGTAGATAGTAGTTTTTTTGCCCTATTACCTAAATTGGATAGAGCCTCGCATTTGAAATATCAATAATAATTCTATGTATAGTTGGCAATTTCATTGAAAATCAAACGGGAATTTTCAGATACTCATTGCGCCTTTACATTTTAGTATTGTTTCGCAAGAAAAATCCCAGGTAATACAAATATTCTACTTACAGTCCAGCGTATAAAATAACACTTTTAAAAATAATTTTTAGCCCTAGAATGGTTACCTCCTATTTTGCTATCGTGGAAGGTTAACCAGGGAAAATTTTACGCACACCTAAAATTGATAAAAATTCTTATGAATGAGAAATATTTATTATGGAAAAATTCATTGAAAATAATGCTCTTCACCTTTTATTAATGTTATTTTAAATTGATACTGCAGTTTAAGAAGTACCTTACCCCGACAAAGAAGTAATGAAAAAGTGATTTTTTCTAAAAACTACACAATTATTTAGCAAAGAAAAATGATCCTATCTTCAGATTCTTCCGTGTGTGCAATCTCGGGTGATTGGAGCATGCCATGGCCGAGTCCAACAGAAAACAGCTATTTTTAGTTGGCTAATAAACAATATTATTCTTGAAAAATTCACATTTTATAACATATATTTCTATTTATATATGTATACATGTTATAAATTATGTAATTTGTTGTGATAATTATATGTTTCATAATATTATACATATATATAAATATAACATTCATTAGCTACATGCTGTCACCACAGACACCGAAAAAATTCCACCCAAGCGTTTGAAACTCAATTTGCAATGCAAAGCCTTTTTTCAGGTGCGAAGAGCACTTCACTTGAAAACTCGTCATTTCTCGAAACTGCTCCACCATCCTGTTACATGAAGAGTTTTTCCGGAGTGCTCAAGCAAGAAAAACATGACAGTGTGTTATGCGCAGACTCCCCCGTGTGCGCGACGGCGGAACCGGTGTGGGCACAGCCGGGCATGACGGTGACGGCCAGCTGCAGCGTGGAGGCGCGGCCAACTCGACCCATCACCTTCTCGTGGGTCTGGAGCACACCGTCCGCCACCAAGCGGGTCGCCACCTCCCAGATCACGTCTAGGGTGAGTAGCTCTCCTGGTACGTCTGGCTCGCGTCTCGTGTAGGATGTGCTGAGCAGCTCTCACATCTTCTAGTCAGCGTAATCTTACGCGACAATACTGGGCAAAATTGGAGGACACTTTTTTAATTTATTCAATATTTTAGCTAGGTTTTTCGTGAAACTTTCTTTTAAAGGATTCTTTATGTTATTCGTAACACACTGCCCAAATTTTATATGTCAGAAAAGAGAAGAAAAAGATACATTAGCAAATTAGTTTTCATTACGAAAATAAGCTGGCCTAAATTATGGGACAAAAAGCAAAATATTTGCTTAAATGTTTGGTAATACTTGTGCACTGGACATCTTCCTGAAAAGCCAATCAATATTTAGTGGATAGATCGTTATTCTGCATCACAGCAGCACATCTATTGCTGCGAGATTTAATGAGATGAAAGTATTCTGCTGGAGTAATTTTTGACCATTCCTGGCTGTTGAACTTTGAATCTCAAATCTTCTATATTTGTTGGATTTTTAGCCATAACGCGTGCACCTAGAGTGCCAAAGGTTTTGAATCGGATGCAGATCTGGACTCTGGGGTGGCCAATCTTTAACTGCCAAATTTTACTATTTTATATGTTGCATTACCCACTCTGTTTTATGGCATCGGGTATTATCCGGCATACAAATGGAAGTTTTACTTGTTGAGTGGTGAATGATTGGAATCACATGATCTTGAATCATGTTTTTATTCTTTATTACATGTACTCCTGTATTCAATGGGACAATAGAAGTCGCTTCCTGTCTTGAAAATATTTCACAAACCATAACACTACCGGCACCAAACTTTTTTTTCACACACTTGCTAGATAATCTTTCAACATTGGACATCTGATACCTTCTTTCAAATGTTTTACCCTCAGAGCCAAATAAGTTAAACTTTTTCTCCTTACTGAAAACGACAATTGACCACCTGTCAATATTCTACAAGGCCTACTTATTAGCAAATGTCAGTTTCAGTTTTTATTTTTCTAGCTAATGAGGGATTTCTTCCAAGGTGATCGTGCGAAAAAGGCTATATCATTTAAGCATCTAATTACAGTTTTCCAAAATACATTGCGCGCCATTTTTGGAATGACTTCACGAAAAATATTAGATACAGTTTTAAATCTGTCTTTTTAAGCTAGTTTTTTTAATGATTCTGTCGTCCGTACGTGTTGTCTATCTTCGTACACCAACTTTATTTGGCGATAAATAGCCTTCAGCGTCTTTGTAGAGCTTAATTGTTCTGCTAATAATACTCTTAGAAAGTTCAAGTTTCTCAGCAATTTCCCTAACACTAAAATTTGGTTTTTAGAGATTAATTTTTTTTTTCGACAGAGATATCCATTTTGGAACACTTTGGCATGGTGGTAGATAATACTTTGCTAATTTGCTGAAACAAACTACACATTATTTAGCCAAACCGCTCCGTTTTTCTCCCTCTATCCCATAATTTAAGCTAGTCTGTATTCGCAATGAAAATTAATTTTTTAAAGTGCGTATATTTCTCTATTCTTTTATGACATCTGAAATTTAATCAGCAAATAAGGAGTGGCATTAAGAATCACTTATAAAAGTTTCACTAAAAACCAAATTCAAATATTTGAGAAATTTAAATAGTTTCAAGCAATTTCGGTTAGTAGTGTGTGTCTCGTGTAGTAAATAGCACTCCCAGTTCTGGTCGTATGTCAGATGTATATATCCTCGTATGAGCGCATTGCCAAGTTCACACCGTATGTGTAGGAGATGTCTTGCAGGGGGTTTGCCACATATTCATTGCACGGACACCTCGCTTGGATTCTCACACCGTCAGAACGTGCATCCATGGTAAAAAAAGGTCCCTCTTCACTAGTGCTATCATGTCAGGAGTGAATGAAACCCGACCAGGTCTATCTTCTTCTAGGTGAGCTTATCATCTATTATAATACTAGTCATGTCAATTTCGCTTGCTGAATATTTGACGAATATTCCTAACTTTTTGCATTGATAAAATTTATTTACATCAATAGTCGTCTCATACATTTCTTGTTAAAAGAGTTCATTATCCATCGCATCTGATACGTCGGTAGGAAGGTGTTATCACTCGTGACAATCTTTCACGTTTGTTTTATTTATATCGTTGAATTATTTTAAACGTATTTAATTTTCGCAGTGATGAATCCCCATGTTGATCCTTCACCATCAAAGATGACTTTAGAATGGTTAATTCATGCCAGTTTATTGATGAAAACTTTTCATGGAAGGCATTTTCCTTTTGGAAATGGTTACATTCATTGGAAGTATACTAGCAATCTGTTTGCATCAAATTTTCACCATTTGTCTGCTGAAAATTCAATGCAGTAGGGAAATACATTTTAGGAATGAAAGAAATACTCTCACAAAGAAAAAAATTTTGAATTCCCTACAAAAAGTTAGTTTGTTCCTTGCGTATGAAATTCTCGCTTATTTTAGTAGCAAAATGCCCAAAATGTTGGGAGATTTGTAGAGTCTGCAACCACTTTCCATAGTCAGAAAAATCCTTTCAAAATATATTTTGTGAAGCAAGCTCGAGCTTAAGTAAATCAATTGACGAATGAAATAATAATGGAATTCCCCGGCAGGTTACATTAACAATATGGCAGAATACCTATCTAGAATTTTGAAGCGCAAGCTAGTTGTGTAAATTCCGTAACGATATCAAAAAATATTGTTGTGTGGATTATATGAAATATTTAACATATTGCTAATTAGCCTAGTATCTTGCCTTGGTATTTTAACAAAATCTCCGAAAAAGTTGCGATGACAGAGTTGATGTAAGAGTTATGGTCTAAAAAGTAGACAAAAAGTTAACTTATTATGCAGCGAACAAGAATTTCTGAAAATGCACTCAAAACTGATGATCTTTGTTGCCAATCCCAGTTTCACGAGTATGAATTGAAATCTTAAATTGCAAACCTCATGGCAATCACCGAAAGGAAGGTTTTTTTTGAACTCGAAAATTAAATTCATTCCAATTTCTACCAAAATTGAATATATCCCAATCGCCGAATATGAGAACATCTCGCAAATTCAGTTGTCCGCACGCATTTGCCACCAATTTAAATCTAATATTATAAAATTTCTGAAATCAAGCGCGTTATTTCCACTGGAATTCACGCTTTAGGCCTCAAATCAGCCCAGTTTCTGTGGTCCTCGGCGTGCAGGGCCTGCATTCGGAGGTGCAGTTCACGGCCCCCTGGGACAACAGCTCCCTGCCCGGTCCCGGCCAGCAGTTCGGAGCACTCGAGTGCTGGGCGAAGAACTCTGTGGGCACTCAGAAGAAGGCGTGCCTCGTGCAAGTCCGGCGGCCTAGTGAGTGTCTTCTTTCCCAGTCTTAATCTGTTCTTGCGACTAGTGTTGCGCAGCTACTCTTCCTTCCCAGTCTTTGTTTGTTCTTCCGTCTGGTGCAACTTCCTCTCATTGCACTCGCAGCATTAAAAACAGCTACAGCAAAACGACTAGCTAAGATAATGTGTCTAATTAACGGCAGACTGTCCTCTAATGTGTTCTTCATCAATGTGTCATCGTTCCTCGTAACACATTGATGTATTCATTCACACTCTCAAACTTAAAATAACTAAGCCATGGCAAAAACTTACAGCGGGGAGCAAAATAATACAACACGTTGATTAAATCGCCAGATTCCACATTTGTAAACAACGTACAATAACGAAAATTGGACTATATATAAGCAATAGAATGAAAAGGTTAATAATGTATCTAAAACACACAAATATTTAATAAATAAAATGTATAGGAACATATGTAATAAATACGGGAACAAAAGTTTACAATACCCTACATTTTTTCTCGATACTATACATTAAAATAATTTTGGGGTTGTTCCAGAGTGTTCTAAGACATTCTTTTATTTAATCAACGTGTTGGATTATTTTGCCCCCTCCCCCCTGTATATGTATCTCTATCAGTCTTCTGCACAATCGTCGACATGTCTGTACAGGTAAATTTAACAACTGAAAATATTTAAAGAGACGTTTGATAAAAAACGATGTAAATTTTATGGATCAACTTTATTGGCAGTGAACTGTTTTTCCTTCATTTCCTTCAGCTATGTGTTTCTTTCTTCCACAATTTTGTCGCTCAAATGCGCTGGCAATCATAATCAATTTTCAAACAAAAATTAAATCTTCATTAAAATGCTGAATAAATATGAGTTTCTGGCGACTACGTTCACCTAATGATGTACTGTTAGTAGATATTAAATTGCAAACCAACACCGTGATGAATAACTTTACGAAATTAGCTCATCGGTACAAGAATTCATTTCTTTGTTCTGCTTACGCACAGCCCCACAGTTTAGACGTGCATGACCATCTTCTCCAGTTTCTCTTAACTTTTTCTGCCGGTATTGCTTAGGGGGAAAATTTCTTAAATTTGTTGCGTGTTAATTGCGCATGTGCCCCTCAGGGGGATACAACTGTCGTATCTATGGGAATTAGCGCTCCCAGGGGGATTATGTGAGGTCCCGAGCTAAAAGTTAGCTAGGCCTCTTTTTGTTAAAATAGAAAAAGTGTTTTGTTTCGTGACGAACCATTTTTTTCGGTTCACTGCTGTCCAGTTTTGCAGCACCTACTACTTTCTTCAACTTTTATCTCGTTTCACGAACTTCTTTCTCAGCTTCCGGATTTTATGCACCTTGTGCGTAGATTCCGCGTTCCCTTAAATTCTTCCTTCCTCTCTTTGAACATCTTTGTTGTGGTACAGGGAGGCTAAAACTTTCTTATACTCAATCAATTTCCCATGTTCTCCAATACAATCCGACATGTTTTACCCATTTTTCTGCATAGATGTACGAAAAGTTAGTTACAGGTTTCTTCATTTCATCCGTCTGCACTACAAAACATTGACCAAACGGTTCAGAAACGTATGCGATAGCCTGGAAGTATTGTTTAGCTGATGTATGTTATGTGGACGTTTAAAAGAGTTTGCGGATTATAACTAAGCCTCTGACTTTTACTTTTATTTTGTATCCAAGCGCAGTATTTTGTCATCAACTCCCTAGCTGTTGCTTTTGAATATTAGTTCAATACATCTGTGGCTATTATAATACTTATGTATATTATAACATATATAATCGTTTCGGAAACAATTAAAGACTTTTGTGCTGAACATTATCGAAATACCATTGTTGAAACTAATTGTATGTTTCAACTTTATTGAAAATGAGCAGTTTTCATTTTTTCTTTGTTATCTTTCGGCGAGTTGAACAGCAACGCATATGAGTAACTTGCTTTTAAAATTTAACAAACTAAAACATTTTTACAAATGAACGCCATATCATATTTTTCCAGCTTTGACAAATGCATTGGTGGACGTTTTATGCAGAGGGATTGAGCTGTAACTTTAAATTGAAGCTGAAGTGTAATACTTTTGAGGGTTTTATCGAAGAAATGCTGCACTATTGCAGCAGCTTAGATTCACCATTACGTACTCGTATTTTTAACGAGAATATAAAGGCCTCGAGAAAGTAACAGAAAATAAAATTCATTGCAAAAAATTCATCATTGCTCTCCGGCACTGCAGCTTAATTACGGTCAAAATGTGATTTTTAACGGAATATCAAACAAAAAAGACCCGAAGAAGCTCAGATTATTTTAATTTTTGCGTAGCACGAACAAATGGTCAATCATTTTGTCGTCAAATAAATTGCGCAACGCTTATTATTTAATAACATAGCATAATTGTCTTTTTAAATTTTTGTAATGTCTCGTTTCATATCGGAACAAAACATCCGTCATGAAAAATTCACAGAAAAAATTCGGATGTCAAATTCAAGTTTTATGCTGTTGCGCTGTAGCCAGATACTGCCGTGCCTTGAATATCGAAGAAAAAAGTTTTTTTCGACAGTGTTCAACCACGTGCAAACATGTTTTGAGTTCGACGCGCTTTCAGAATGACGGGTGAATCACTCTTTTTGATTTTTCTCCATTATTTACGACCATCAAAACTTTTATTGTCAACGGAAAGCAAATCGAGTGGCAGGGGAGGCTGGAGCACCGGCCTGATATTGCACGATAAACAAATGTCCTGCATTTTATTCAATCAAACTCGCAAGAGATGTGTTGTCCAGTCGCGAGGGTACTGCGCTCTCTCAGCCGTGCCTTCTTTGCTTCAGACTTTTCGGAACATTCTTTCCGCGATGCATCTGTGGCTGCAGTTTTTCCCCTTGTGTGTTTGCCTCTGAGTTAACCTGCTGCAACTGAGAACAGTTACACACATTGAAAATGTTTGCTTTTGAATACTGGAATGGATCCGTAATGTTTATTGCATAACGATATAAACCCAGTCTCTTTTTAATTGTCTACTTGTTATCATCGACATTGTAGTTTGAATATTCGGTTTGATCAGGTTTTCCACTTGAACAACTTAGATACTTTACATCAACATTGAGTCTGCGGTGAATAGTTTACACTAAGGTGATTCTATCAATATGTGATACCCATAATATGCACTTCCATTTTAGCTCAATTTAATTCGGGAACATGGCTTCCACGGAAAAACATTAACATGAATACAAGCTCATAGAACGCGAGAGACTTCAGAATTACCCTGAACTCTTTTACCCCATGTCTTGCGCCACACGCATTCATTGTCAACATGAGAGCTGCCCAAACACGCCCAGTACGGAAACTGGGTACAAACTAACCTACGCCAAAGTACGCAACCTATTGGATCTAGATGGTCGTGGGTCGCTACCGTGAAAAAAATCAAATAGTGAAATTTACAAAATGGTTTTAATTTGATTTTAGATCCGCCTGAGGCGCCCGTGAACTGCACGCTGTCGAGCTCGACGTACAACACGGTGACGGTGGTGTGTGATGCTGGGGCCTCCATCCTGCCGCAGTCCTTCCGCCTCCAGGTGTACCAGGCCGAGACTGGAAAAGTCTTCTTTAACGCCAGTAATACTTCGCCAAGGTAACGTTTTGTTATCTGTCTTCTTCAGCACTGGTCAAACTTAGTCCGGTAACGTTTTGTTACTTGTCTTCTTCAGCACTGTTCATACTTAGTCAGGTAACGTTTTATTACTTGTCTTCTTCAGCACTGGTCATACTTAGTCAGGTTACGTCATAGTACTTGTCTTCAAAGCCAGGACTACTTCACCAAGGTAACGTTTTGTTATTTTCTTCAACTCCAGTAATACTACACCCAGGTAACGTTTCATCACTCAATTTCTTAATATGAAACAAGATCGGTTTTGGATATTTTCTTGCTAAGCCTCGCGTATGACCATCATTGCCATCCTAATAATTTAATTTTTAGCAGTTTGATCTTTCAGTGCACACGGACAGTAGGTGTTAACACATGCTGAGCTACTTCTGGAGGAATACGATGGCTTTTAGAGGTAAAATTTTGGCGAAAGTTTTGTTCTTTTAGTAGTTTTTATCAGCCTGCAATGGGAGTTGGTTGGGTCTAGGTGTTGGATAGTGTTGAACTCTATCCTTCTTCGTTTATACTTGTTTCCTGGACTTGCTGCTATGCTCGGCTAAAATGGCAAAACTTGTCACCCTGGTGATAACAAAATGCTTCGAATTATGAATGACTCTCAGCCAGAAAATTACGTTTTATTCCAAATAAACTGGCCATTTTTGCATTATTTGTGAGTCGTTGACGATCTTCTCGGGAGAAAAAGTGTTCTGACTGTCGATAAATTCATTTATTCAAGTTTCGTCAGCCCTAACAGTCGTAACATTTATTCAAGTCACAACAGTCAGTTTCGCAAGAGCGCCATATACGGATGGGAATTCCAAATATTGCAACAACTTGACTGTTCCTTTGAAGTTCACAATTTTTCTTAGACATGATAACTTAGACATGATAACTTAGACATGATAACTTAGACATGATAACTTAGACATGATAACTTAGACATGATAACTTAGACATGATAACTTAGACATGATAACTTAGACATGATAACTTAGACATGATAACTCACAGAAATGTGGCAAGTTGTGCATGATAAACTGGAGCTCACCCACACCCAACTCAAGCACGCTGTTTGCACGCATGTTTTTCGCCGCCTAAGCGATATAATCGCTTAAATCGCCAAGTGTGCCCACAGCTGCCAAGTGTGCCTACAGCTGCCAAGTGTGCCTACAGCTGCCAATTGTGCCTACAGCTGCCAATTGTGCCTACAGCTGCCAATTGTGCCTACAGCTGCCAATTGTGCCTACAGCTGCCAATTCTGCCTACAGCTGCCAAGTGTGCCTACAGCTGCCAAGTGTGCCTACAGCTGCCAAGTGTGCCTACAGCTGCCAAGTGTGCCTACAGCTGCCAAGTGTGCCTACAGCTGCCAAGTGGGCCTACAGCTGCCAAGTGGGCCTACAGCTGCCAAGTGGGCCTACAGCAGCCAAGTGGGCCCACAGCTGCCAAGTGTGCATACAGCTGCCAAGTGTGCCTACAGCTGCCAAGTGGGCCTACAGCTGCCAAGTGGGCCTACAGCTGCCAAGTGGGCCAACAGCAGCCAAGTGGGCCCACAGCTGCCAAGTGTGCCCACAGCTGCCAAGTGTGCCCACAGCTGCCAAGTGGGCCTACAGCTGCCAAGTGGGCCTACAGCTGCCAAGTGGGCCTACAGCTGCCAAGTGGGCCTACAGCTGCCAAGTGGGCCTACAGCTGCCAAGTGGGCCTACAGCTGCCAAGTGGGCCGACAGCTGCCAAGTGGGCCGACAGCTGCCAAGTGGGCCTACAGCTGCCAAGTGGGCCTACAGCTGCCAAGTGGGTCTACAGCTGTCAAGTGCGCCTACAGTCATCGGCATTACAGGATACAGGATAACGAGAAATAAATTCAAATTTGAAAAAGTTTAATTTTTTCTAGAAAAACGTTACTATTTTCAGATCAATACTTATTGTTTGTCAGTTTTCCATCTAACACCAACTTATCTTTTTGGTCACATACATGTATTTGTTACCGAACTTTTTCTGTGACCTGTTTGCTAAAAACTGTCGCATGAGCGAGCAGGAAAGTTTCTCGTACGTTCGCTAATTAGTACTGATGCACGTCAAGAATCTCTTCAACGTATTTTCAAAGCTTCAAGTACATCACAGGAATCTGATATGCTTGAAAATTTTTGAAGCGTTTTTTTAAGTCTTCAAGCACATAGCTCGAATTTGAGGCCCTGAAGAATTTCCAGTGCGTGTTTGCTAATCTTGAAGTAAATCGCTCGAATCTGATGCTCCTGAGAATCTCTCCTCCATATTTTTAAATCTTCAAGTTATTATATTTCGAATCTGATGCACTTGACACGTTAACCGCCATGGGTTAAACTAAATTTCAATATTCAACTCAAATTTAAAGTCAACAGTGGGTGGTAAATTTGAAAATAGCAAACATTAACTGGATTGTGCCTTTCGTTAGCTTTGATTAAGCATTTATGAAAATTGAGTTTGTGACGACTGGTCGGTCAGCAGCATGATAAAAATTCCCTCCGTGTATCACGGGTGGCTCACATGGCGGTCAACAGGCTAAGAATTTTTTACGCACACATGCTTTCAGGTTTTCAAGTACATTGCTGAAATCTAACTGAATATTCTTTCATGTACACAATATTATCAAATCTCGAAGTCCATCCCTCGAAAATCATAGATTTGAATATCTTTCATGCATATTTTCAAATCTTTAAGGGTATCCCTCGAAGCTGATACATTTATTATTCTTTCCTGCATTTAACCAAATTTTTATGTGTAACGGCTCACATTTAAATTTAAATCCGCTGCTTACACTTGAATTGTATCAGTGCAGCGCTCGTTGCTCTAACTAGTAGGAGCTGCATAACTCAGCGGTGGCCGCACTCGCCGGCTCTTCAATTTCATGACTCCGGTCGGCCAGTTAGAATTGTTTACGAGACATAAACAAGCGCGTTTGTCCAACTCCCTCTTTATGGGCGAGGATGTGTGTTTGTGAATTATGGACATTTTTCTTTTATGGCTCTCCAGGCAGCCTCGAGCAGGACTGTAGGCGTATTTTTGCGCTTTTGGTTGACATTTCTTATTTTTCCTCGCGATAAACTTAAACCAATTTCCAAGCGGGAATCCTCAGCAATGTTTTGATGCGTTTTCCTTGGCTAAGTTTTCCTGGAAGACGTAATTCATCGGAAAAGGTATAATTTTAATGGAAAATGTAACATATTTAATGTGCAAAAAGCCTTCCGTCAGCACGGCATGATATTGTGCGAGTCACAATGTTGCCACATAGGGTCACAATATACTGTATGGTAGACACGGCATAGCATTGTGACGTGGGGTCACAATATTTAGTCAGTACGGCATAGTATTGTGACGTGGGGTCACTATATGTTCTCTTTGACAAGCAAGTTTTGTATTAACGGGAATTTTGAACTTAAATTGAGGTAACAATATTTTCAGGAGGTCGAAAAGCCACTTGCCAATTCTAATGTGAACTTTGCCGCAATTAACTTTCCACGGGATACAGCAACTTCCCACGGGATACAGCAACTTCCCACGGGATACAGCAACTTCCCACGGGATACAGCAACTTCCCACGGGATACAGCAACTTCCCACGGGATACAGCAACTTCCCACGGGATACAGGAACTTCCCACGTGATACAAGAACTTCCCACGTGATACAAGAACTTTCCACTGGATACAGAAAATTCCACGGAATACAGCAACTTCCCACGAGACACAGGAACACAGGGTATGAAGAAGGAAAATAAAAGACATCTTCCCAACAATTACCGATGCATGAGTGACGTAGTGGAGAAAAATCCCCCTTGACCGTGAGCTGAAGAAGATTCCCCTAGTAGGCAGCTTGGAGACTTGGCGCTCCTTGGGGTGACGTAGTACTTCTGAGCGTCACTCCGGGGGTGTGCTACAAGTGTCTGCCCTCATCACTGTACCTTGGCGAACTCACGCGCTTCTCAGTGACAATCTTTGCTATTCGTCACGAAAGCAGCAACGCTTGTTGATGTCGGTTTTGAGCTTAGAGGTGTAGTTGGGTTAGCTTCATCTTTCCTTCTATCGTCATCGTGACAGATTCCAGTCTTCCGTGCAACCAACCTTCTGCACGAGTGATTTGCAATTTGCTTTTATTCTTATTTCATATTTTCGTTTCATCGTAATAATAATTCCCCTCACCAGCGCCGCGAGCAGCGTCAACCGCATCACCTAAATTTGGCTGCCTGACTTGTACCGTGACTCGAATGAAAACTTTGCTGAATTCACTTAACTGAGCTTCACTTACCTGAACAGAAACAGGGGTCAAACTTTCACTACATTTGATAATACAGAAATATTGATAAGCTTTAGTTGGCTTTCATTTATACATCGATATTGATACACAGGTTAAACTTCCAATAGATATGTTAACAAAGAGTAAGATGTTTTCATTCGCTGTCGCTGATGCACGGGTAATAATGCATAACTTGTATCTGCGACAATTGCGCAGGTTCATCGTGCGGAACCTGGACCCGGGGTACGCGTACGTGGTGTACGTGTCGGCGTTCACGGCGTACGGCAGCAGCCCGCTCAAGAAAGTGGAGGGCCTGCGCGTCAAGACGGCCGAGAACAAAATGAGTGAGTCCGTCAGGGCCGATGTCCGCTCAAAGATAATAACTAGCAGGACCCGTAGAAACTCCATGGACAATGTGATCGTTGAGTTAGGTGGACCTGGGAAAAATTTCCGTCAAGATTACTTAATCTATGCTAACCTAACCTATCCGAAACGTATCATATCCTATCTTATCCTAACCAAATCTATCGTGATAAAATGTCAAACTGATCAATGCATGTAAAGGCCATCTTTTAATGTTACACAGGAATTTAGTGTCCATGATACTGCAAACTCGGATGAAAGCGTAACGGACTGACTAACTAAAGAACTAAGGAAAGCAAGCATTATGTTATATAGATAATAAACTCATTTAACGACAGCCTCGGTCATAGACTTTTTAGCCGTCGCTTATCCACTCAAGTTGAGTACTTTCTTTTATTTTGACGCTAAAATGTTAATTAATAGATATATCATGTTTTTCTGCTCATTTAAAAAGTGTGAGTTTAGGTTTTTTGGAAAAAAAATAAGTGAAGGAATAAAGCACACGTTCATGTATTAGAATTTAAACGCCAGCTACATTTATCTTAAGCTACATTTATCTTAAGCTACATTTATCTTAAGCTACATTTATCTTAAGCTACATTTATCTTAAGCTACATTTATCTTAAGCTACATTTATCTTAAGCTACATTTATCTCAAGTTTTCCGTCAATGATAACGGTGGTTGTGGCAGCGGACGAGGCCAAACAGCACAAGTCAGGAACTNCAAAGTTACAAAACATTATACATTTTTATGAGATCATTGCATTGTAATAATAATAATAATTTACGTTTCGATGCGTTTTGTTGAGTTTCGTTGCGTTTCGTTGCGTTTCGTTGCGTTTCGTTGAGTTGCGTTGCGTTTCGTTGAGTTGCGTTTCGTTGAGTTGAGTTGCGTTTCGTTGAGTTGCGTTTCGTTGAGTTGCGCTTCGTTGAGTTGCGCTTCGTTGAATTTCGTTGAGTTGCGTTTCGTTGAGTTTCGTTGAATTTTGTTGAGTTTCGTTTCGTTGAGTTTTGTTGAGTTGCGTTGCGTTAACCGTTAGCTCGGGTCCTCACATTTGCCCCCTGGGAGCGCTAGTTTCCATAGATACAATAGTTGTATCCCCCTGAGGGGTTAATGAATCGTAGCAACTGCATCATTGATTACAAACAATCATGATCAAATATTTAGGAACAGTTAAAAATTGAGAAAAATATTTTTCTGCACTGCTAGATTTTTCTGCTAAGTTTTCCTTTTTTAAAAGAGGAAATTCACCACGCTTGTTTTTCCAGGAATCAAGCAGGCGACTCTTCTCGTGAAAAGCGCGCACTCTGAGCCACTAAGCACCGGTGAACGGACTCTGTAGAATTTCAAGTTGTTTAGGGCCGTCAAGTAGCGGCTGATCATGTTGACATGCATAAGAGCGCATCCATTATAATGGAGAGCTCTCGTTTGTGAGGCGGTGTATGGTTTTTTCATTCAGGATGATGCAGCGAATCACCATACTCGCTTGACCAAGACTGCCCTTCAAGAGAATGATGTCCTTTTCCATCATCCAGACTGTTCTCCACATTAGAATCCGATGGAGAGGTTGGGAAGGGTGGAAAAGAACGTCAACAGATATTTACAATTTGAAACAAAATGATTTTTGTGATGTCCTTTCCACCGGAGGAGGGATTTTTCCCTAACCCTATCGGAAACCCTCCTATCAAACATGCAGCTAAGAATTTTTATGGTTATTAACAAGAATAAAAACATGAATAATTATTTCGTCATTTTTGACTGACTTTTATTTCGAAGAAAAAGTTTCTCAACTTTCTAAATTACTGGTCAGCCATTTTTTCTCTGCTAGAATACAGCTCACGTACATAAAATGGGATTTTCTATTTGAATGGATTTGGCAGGATTGTTTGTATCTTTGTCCTTTATCTTCATCAATGAGTAATGAGTAAACATCAGCTAGAAATCTTTGCAAGTTTTTCCAAGCAAAATCCTACAGTTTAATTTTTAACCGGTCTTAAATTTTTCACCAGGAATGTACAACCGGTCATGTGATGCAGTCATAGGGCAGTCGCACGTACAGTAGAAGTTCTATCCACTAAGTGTTCATTGTCGTACTCAAGTTTTCCCTTGAGTACGACAATTGAGATCGTCGAGCCACGTGGACGTCAACACGACGCGTTTAACGCTGCAGATTATTATCGCTTATGTTGTAAAATTAGGCTGCCCCTTATTTTCATTTCTCACAGTACGCGGTAACTACAGCTCCCCTCTCGTTCTACACTCACCAGGTGTCGGAGAAAGCTTCTTCGCGGATAGTGAATGGTTTTCGCTGGTGGTGTACGGAGGCGGAGGCCTGGGGATTGTGCTCGTTGTGCTGCTGCTGGTGTGCCTCGTGCGTCTGCGCCTGCGCAGGTCGCAGCACAGATGCACCGTACGCAAGATCAAGGCCGCGCCCATCCCTGAGGAGGCTGGGCAACCTCCTCCCGTCGCCTCCGCTGCGGTGCGGAGTCGCAGCTCGGAATCCCAGGTGAGACGCAAACGTGGGCGTCTTTGTTGGGAAACCTTCGTCCGATGGGTCATTGTGAGGTTTTATTATATTATATAATCTGTACTATGTCAATGTCAGGTGAGACACAAACATAGGCGACTTTGCTGTGAAACTGACTTGAAATTCCGCTGGGTCATTGATTCAAATCATTTAATTTCTACTGTACCAATTTTATGCTACTCCATTGATGTAATCCATGGGCATCATCACCGAGATCTGTATATATATATATATATATATATATATATATATATCTTCAATAATGTATAAACGTTAATTTTCTTTCCGAACTACATTGTATTATTATTGCGAGTGGGTCACGCGCTGGCGGTACAAAAGTATTCTTTTTTAAGGAAAAATTGAAAAGAGATTCCATTTCCTTATTCTTTGTCTTTGTCCTACACGCTCAAAATTTAGCACTCAAGGCTGTGTCAAAAAGATAATTCATGAGGCGGTATTTACCTTTTACGTGTTTAAAACGATCCCAAATTCTAATAATAAAACGCAAATTTGGGGTAAATTTATTTGAGTTTATAAGTTGAATCATTCACTATACTTTCATTAAACAAAGAAAAATCACAGCCATTGTAGCCTAATGAATCATTGTCTTGAAGAAAAACAGTCGCTAATCGCTTAATGAAGCAGCGGGATTCATTGCTACGGGGTATCGCGTTAGCTTCACTGTGCGCCAGCACCAAGATTCATATATCTACTTACAGCCTTTCTTTTTGCTGACATCCGCACTGAGGGAAATTCAGTAGTGACCTCACGAATATTTCTCCAAGAATAGGCTTTTCATAATTTGCTACCGTACTAAACTGGCAACGTATGCCTCCACGGACAATTTTGTTTACATGTTGCAGTATGCTGAAGATGATGCGTAGACAATTAATTTCATTACATTATTACGGATGATGATTGTGTTATATACTCATTGTACTTCACAAAGCAAACTGGGTTCTAAGTATTTCGACTTTATGATTGCCTGCAATGTTAAAAGGTGCCAAAAAAATGAGCAAGATTGATTTTATTAATAAGAAATGCGACTTCGACGGAGAAAAATTTCAAGTTTGAAAATTTATAGAAGCGGGAAGAAAATTGTGGCTTCACTGCAAAATATAGTAAAACTAATAAATTGGGCGTCACTCACGAGTTAAGAGAAGTTCAGTTTCTCACATTGTCAAAGTTTTGCGTCTACCGATTTAGATTCTTCAGTGTATTTTGATCCAAGATATCAACGAACCATCGTAGCTGCGTAGAGAAATTGCATCTTTCCTATCTATTATAATGTGGATACTGTTAATTAATGTCAAACCACCACAAGCTAAAACCCTTATTTAGGAATTTTTCATCTATAACTTCAGCACAAAATTTGAAGCGCATGTGTGTCGATGAATGCATTAAACATAATTTATCTATAATCAGTTTCTCAAAAAATCACCGTGAAGGTGGTAAAGTTCAAGACTAAGCTTCACCGTAGCAAATAACGCAGCGGTTGATGAGGGATTACCCCATTATGATAAAATTAATTTTTTTAATTAGAGGAAGTGACAATATAACACAATATGGTTTTCTCTGCCCTCAGAGCCTGTCGTCCATGGAAAAGAAGTCCCCGAATGTGGACGGGGTTTCAGAGCTGATTGGCCCGGGGCGAGAAATTGGAAGAAACGACTCCCGGAAGTACGACGAGGCGTCGAGCACCTTGCAGCCAATCATCAGGCAGGGAGGAAGTAAACGAACGCCAATCATCAAAGAAAATGGAAGAGCGGAACCAGTTCGCAGCAGCACCAATCGACAAGTTCTGTTTTTGGAGCCGCCTGTAGCAGAAACGTGCAACCTCCCGTCTCCCAGACGGAGCGAAATGGGACTGATGCGGGATTTGGAATCTCCTCCGTACAGTCCGTCTGACATACACCTCAGAAATGTAGAGCCACCAGTGAGAAGGAGTAACAGTTTCAGCCGACACGGCGATGCTCCTCCGAGACACCCAGAGCTTGCAATGAGAAGAACCGACTTGCCTCCTATCAGGCGATCTGAAGTTCCTGATGGTCATTACGGGGCAGACATGCACAACGTCCCCTCCAGACTTGAGGTGCCGGGCAGACACGAGCTTGCACCCAGGCTTGATCTGGCCCCGAGGCATGACATGCCATCGAGACATGACATGCCCCCTCGTCATGACATGCCCCCTCGTCATGACATGCCCCCTCGTCATGACATGCCCCCTCGTCATGACATGCCCCCTCGTCATGACATGCCTCCTCGTCATGACATGCCTCCTCGTCATGACATGCCTCCTCGTCATGACTTGCCACCTCGACACGACATCCCTCCTCGTCACGACATTCCACCCCGTCACGAAATTCCACCCCGTCACGAAATTCCGCCACGACACGATGTTCCTCCAAGACAAGAACTTCAACCTCGGCAAGACCTTCCTCCCAGGAACGAGTACTCTCCTAGAATTGACCTAGCTCCGAGGCACAGCGACCCCTCCAGGCTCGATGTATCTCCCAGGCGGGAGGAATTCTCTCCGTACGCAAGACGAAGACTGTGTTCTGATTCAATAAAAATGCCACCCCCTGACATGGAAGCGTCGCTGTATCCACCGCCTGTCCGAAACACAACCTACCACGACTCACTCAGGAATTTTGATGATAATCGCTACTCAGAAAGAAGCTCTCATCCAAGCGACAGCATGGGCCCTCCTTTCCGCTCTGGCTCGTCGAGCACTTTGAGCCGAGATCCAGGCTTCGTTCCCTCTCGTCCTCCTCACGGAGTGTTCAACTCGCCTGCGTATCGTCGGCATGCCAGGAGCTATGATGACTCGTCGCCTCATCACGCCCCTCCCCCTCCTCTGACATCGATAATGAAGAAGTCCCCAAGCGTCAGTGCTGGGGTTGGACGCAATCCGGATGGTGTTGGTCGTTCGCCAGGGAGTCATCCCACTTATAGGTCCTTACCCAGGCCCAGCAAATCCCGACCTCCAGATATTGAAGAACTTAATCGTTATCGTGGTCTTGACAGGAGGTTTGATATGCCCTTCACAGGTTCCCTACCTCGGCAAGAAGCCCGCAGACCGGTCGGTGGGAGCCGACTTCGCTTTGCCGACGCCAAGTACTTCCATGTTTATCCTGATAAAGAAAAGAAGCAGAATAGAGTAGTCGTTGACGATTCAGATGAGAATTTTGTATGAATTGTTTCAGCAATAAATGTTTTTTTATTTGTTGTCCAATCAGTGTTTTATTGCTTTCCTTTCTCTTGCGTTGGAAGGATAAACTATGGAAATCCCTCAAAAGAGACTAAACGAACACATTTTCGTATGCAACATAACAGCTTTTTGCAACAAATTAATCATGTATGATATATTTCACTGAATCTAAGTATGTCAAATATTTTTAATTTTAAAATGCTGTGTCCTACACCTCTCTATGAGCGTACACAGAAGAATAAACGAAGCACATGAAGGGAAGAAAGGTTCTTCTATTAAAATTTGTAGACTGAAGATAAATAAAGAAAAAAAGAAGAAAGAACGACAGTTTATTTCCAGTAAAGTTAATTGAAACGTGGAATGTACAACATTGGTTTTTAAAATATCCCAACATTAATATCCTTGGTTGATTGTCAAACAGGAGAATCGTAATACCCATGTCAATTGTCGAAATAAAAAATGATTGAAAGACGCAAAAAAATGCGTTCCCTTCGCTGTGTTAATCTGATTTTGACAACGCATATAAATGCAAGTAACTAAGAAAAAACAATCCTAGTGACGAATTGATGAAAACACTCGTTAGTGCGCACTTGTATTGAAATATGAGCATATGAACATAGAAACTAGGGGTATGGGGGATTAATGTTAAAAGTACAACGGGCAGATTTAAAATTTTTTGCGTCTAAGACTACGAGGTCGACATTCGGGACAATTTTTCCCTCTCAAGTATCAACTAGCATCCCAAATAACGATCTCGGAGTGAGTAAAATATTTTTCCGTAACACAAATTTGTGACATTTCCTACGCTAACAATACTGGCACAAAAGAGTTCACCTGAGTCAAAGACATGAGAAGGATTGTTGTACAATGCTTAACATAACATTTGCAAATGGCAGGAACAGTACAAAATATTAACTACCTAAAATAGTGATGTCATCATATACTCACGAGCATAAGAAATGAACAATTATTTGACACACAAGACCTACAAGAACATTTTAAGACAAGAATAAGAAAAAAAACAATGATGTTCTATAAAGTTATTACACAAGATGAATTACGTTAATTTTTAAAATGTTTTCATTAGAGAAATCATTAGGGGTTTCACACATTTAGATGGGTGTCTATCGTAATACCCATGTCAATTTTCGAAACAATTGGGAGAAAAACACGAAAAAATGCATTCATATATCTTAACGTTGAGATACTTTGTTGATATTCGCACATGGGTATCGTAAAAAAATGTAGTATTGCTGCCACTTTCTTAACGGAGTAACTTGTCAAGGAATTCGGAAAGTTCGCTACCGGAACTACTTTTAACAAATATGATCATTCAAAAACTTATCTTCGTAAAAAAACACATCACATGCTAGGCAAATTCAGAGAAAGTGTGGATTCTACTTTCGAGTGAAACATTACAGATTCGTTGCAGCTAAACAACATTCGTGATTAATTAGTTCCATACTCGCCTGTTTTTCTGACTATTTTGTTAGTTTTACTCACGAATAAATCTAAACTGGTTTTCTTGAAGCTGACTAAGTAGGGAAGCAGGGAACGGGCGATCAGCCTCAGGCTTGGCCAAATTGAAGCCTGGCTCTCAATCAACGTCACGAGACCAACAAAAAATGTCGTCCGAAATTAAATCCTCCGAGAAAGCAACAAATGAGTTCGTACGCAAGCCATGGAAACTTGAAATGTTTAATCAGGAGGAAAAAAGTTCTTTTGTCGACATTTTGTCGGAGACGCAACTGCATCAGCAGGTGGGACACGCTCACGCTTGCTCAATTCTGCTATTTAGGCTGCAAGGCTGAACGAATGCCCCGAACAGAACAGAGTTTGTCAAAACTCACTACAACGAACAGGGAAAATGGGATTCGAAAAAACTGTCCAGTGCCCAGATATTAAAGTTGTCAAGCTTCTGACTATGGCCTATTTACCATTTTTTAACGCCTGATGTTTAACGCTGGGAATATCTGCTTCGTGCATCTTCTTCCAGATACTCAACGAATGGAAACTTGTTTGTACAGATAAAAAATCTTTCCTCTCCATAGAGAAAATCCACCATAAATTCACGACTTGTTTGCACTTGTACATTAATGACAGATTTTTTATCACATGAAGGGATGTATAATATTGGAAAATTAATTCTGGACAGTGGAGTGTTGATTTTACAAACAGAAAATCAATGTAACTCTCCACATAAAATCTGCGTCAATTCAACGAACGTTAAAAGCACAAACAGTGAATATTTAACGATACGTTCTGGGTAAGCTTCACGTCTCTGTAAGCAACAGTTCTGAAACGAACAATATTGTTAACTATATTATTCATCTTGCTCCGCATCAGAAACTAACATTTTCCCACCCTACATTTGATGCTCCTGGAAGGTAACCCAACATTAATGAGTAGGTAATTATTCGTCTAGAATCATACTGGGGTAGCTTTTTCACGCTACAGTTATTAAACGAGCAATCATGAAAAATAAATGCATGGAACAATACCAGTTAGACACTGGTTACAACAACCAGTTATGAACTAGTTTGTGCACCCTGTTTGACGCCAGTTAAAAGCAGCCAGTACGAGGCCAATTAGCACAATCAGTTCGATGTTAATTATTAATCCAGTTAGACTACAATACACCAACCATGTAAACACCAGCTAATTACAAAATTAGACGAAAATCACCCTAATAAGTTAGACGCAAATAACTGCAATCAGTTAGACGCCAATTGCCACAATCTATTTAACGCCAATTACTACTATCAGTTAGACGCCAATTATCTCACTCAGTTAGACGCCAATTACCACAATCAGTTAGACGCCAATTACCACAATCAGTTAGACGCCAATTACCACAATCAGTTAGACGCCAATTACCACAATCAGTTAGACGCCAATTACCACAATCAGTTAGACGTCAATTCTCTCAATCAGTTAGACGCCAATTCTCTCAATCAGTTAGACGCCAATTCTCTCAATCAGTTAGACGCCAA
>JACJUY010000771.1:0-85388 GCA_014220935.1 Platorchestia sp. MABIK
GAACTATTAATTTGTGTGACTTATTTTGAATTTTAACGTCATTTTCCTATATATTTGACACTTTTTTTCAAATCTTAACAAAATTTGCGCATAGGGCATTGACAGATTTACTTTGTGACCAATTTTTATAAAAATCGGTTGAAAAGTAAATTTTTTTCGTCAAAAATTGTTTTTCGATTGAGAATTAAAAACGCTGTAACTTTTCAAAAAACCTTAATTCTGCCAAAAAAAAAACACAGTGAACGGCTATGATGACTTTCCTTGCGATTAAAATATTTGCACTGAATTTTCCCACACCCTGTATAGCTAAAATATGGCAGTGAAAAGTAGGTTGATGAATAAATATTCCCATAGTCATTGACTCAATTATTTTTACCTGAGATCTTTAAATCGGACATTACTTTCGCACCAACCTGATAGATTCTATTTTCATCACCGCAATATTGTTTGGCTGGCAAGCAAAAGTGAGCGGACATTCGGATTTAAATAGCTTTTGAATGGTATCTGTGATACCATTACAATATCTTTGATACATAAGTAATATCTGATTTAAGGATTTCAGGTGAAAATGAATGAGCCAATGACTTTAGAAATATTTATTCATTAACCTACATACTTTCCATTGCTTTCAATGATCTCATTCTACATTTCAACGAGCTCATAAAGGCCTCTCATGTAAAATTCTGTAGATTTAGAATCAAAACACAAATTCAACTTTATTTAAATCTTTTGTTTTTTGGGAACCTAAGTTCATTAAAGTTATTCTGTTGTCCTCGGAACAAATGGAAACTAGAAGCAGGTCGTATGGGCCACGTTTAACTGTCCGAAAATTTTCCTGGTTGTAACAGTAGGATTCTTAGACACAAGAATATTCAACTGATCTGAATGAAGTGTGCTTGGACAACATTTCTTTATCTCAAATTTTAAAGCGAAACCATCACTTTGGAAACAGGAAAACCATCTCCTGCAACTTCTTTCATTCACTACATCATCCCTGTCAGGATGCTGAAAATATTTGCTGCAGTGCTTCCATGAACACTTTCATGAAACTCGTTCGTTTGAATTCTTCTCATGTCATCTTTAAATGGGACAAAATTTAATGCTAGTATTTTTGAAATGTATGAACGTAACAGTTAAATCTGAAAGAAATCGTTTAATTCAGTGACAGAAATCTATTACAATTATCACAGAAGTTAAATAAGAGACAAATCTAATTTTGAACATCCATTCTAAAAATCGGACACTATTTATGAGTCAACCTGATTTTGTTCAAAAAAATGCAACTTATCGCGAGGAAAAGGCCGTAGCAAATTATTTTAAAAATAGATTGGCTAATCTATACCACATTTATTAAGAGCCGAGTCTGTCGGTCGCACCGTCGCACCCACCACCGGAAAGTGTGAGATGAGCGTATCTGTGATATAAGCTTCATCAACTTCGCAATTTTTAGTTTACGAATTCTTCAGATTCGTAGTCGGGATGAATATCACGTATATTGATCGTAAATATGAACGTGTGTCATGTAATTTGCCTAACATTATCATACATTTTTGACGGGCTGTGTGCACTCGGTCACATCAACTCAAGAGAAATTTAAATTTTTTGTTTCTTTCGGCCTTTATTTCATTTCGCCTTCTTTCTCACGTCAAATAAAGAGGGAAAATAAAAATAAAATCAACTCTAGCAGTATCAGAAAATCAATTCATCAGGAAAATTTAGTATTGTTGGTACGATTTTCCATAATAACTTAACAGGCAAATGATTGAGTCATTTTATCATTCTGAAAATTGGAAATATTTTTTGACCTGAACAAAGATACTGGCAATTCAAGACAAGAAGAGGCAAAATTACGCCTACAGGAATGGTGCAGAATGCTCCAAAATGAACAAAGAGAATTTGAACGCCAGAGAAACACACGCAGGCTTCGCTGGGATTGGACAGATTGGGTTAGGATAGGGTATGTTAGGTTAGGATAAGTTAGGTTAGGTTAGGATAGGCTAGGAGAAGTGAGGAGAGGTAATTTTGGAATTCTTTCTTTTTAAATAATAAACCCTCGATGTGGCTCAGGGTTGTCACACTTCCCTTTAAGGATGGATTTGCAAGAAACCTAATACATCAATGATAATACTACTCTTCGAAGATAATCCTACTCGTCAAAAATAATCCTACACATCAAAGATAATCCTACGCGTTAATCAGAACGAATGAATAGGGCTCCAGTAAAAACAGGTGGCACTTAATTAATGGCACTTACCTTTGCTCGTGGTTTCCTGGTTGTTGATTAGAATGGGAATTTGTCTAAACAGACGCTCGCTTTGCTTAAATTGCAGATTCACTAAAAATTTAAAAGCGAAAGAAATTGCAACAAAATTAGTCTTGAAAAATTTTAATAGTGCATGCAGCGTTATTGAATTTTAAGAGAATGGGAACTGTAAGTACGTCTACGCGTCGCTTAGATTTCATATTTAACACATTCCCTGCGTTTCCGCGGTGGATAACGGTTCGTTTGGTTAGTTGTAAGAAGCAGAATTAGAAGATCAACTTTACTGCTCACACACATTTTTATCCATCATAAGAAATATGAAAATGCAAATGTGCTATATCATTTCATCTCGTATAATAAGTTATTTTTTAAAAGGATCGCATAACAGAAGAAATATCAATCATTTATACCGGTACGTGATTAAGCAACTGGTACACACGTGGCCCAGTACGCGGGGAACGTGTTAATGAAAACGAATGGATGTTATCAAGAAAGTTCCTCTCTATGCGTGAAGAGCAGGCGGGGTGGAAAACAAGATTTTCTCCAGTCCAGGACATCATGCGAGGGCATGCATTCACCGCACTGAGACTTCTTGACCAAGCAACGTCGATTGAGGATAAAACAGTGCATTAAAACCCTAGTTTCAATTGCTCAATTGCTTCAATTTTATTGATTATTGCTTAATTAAGATGTTGACAACTTGTATAGTTTTCCTAAGAAATTGAATTAAAAAATTATATAAGATGGTAATAAAAGGACAAACTATCTCATGGCGTCCACATTTGGTATCTTCGATGAGCTGTAGTCTGTTTCAGAGTCGTTGGCGCGGTTTAGGATTTGATGTTGGTGCGAACCACGCTGTGCGGTATATCGGCGTTCTGGTACAGTGAGTTCATTTACCTCATTTGAACATGAAGGCTATCGTTTGACCTGTAGAGCGTTATGATATGACTCATAACCAGAGGCGCAGCCAGCCGAAAACTTCGGGAAGGCCAGGATCCCCGACAAATAATTTCCTGGGAGCCAGGCATTAATTCTCAGCAGTCTTTTTATTCTTCTACTTAACGGCGACTGAAACTGGCCCCTTGCTCAACATTTCGAATGCCTGGTATAAATATTAAGATACATTGAATATACAATATGGGCTAACAAAATTGTTGTGTACTTTTGTACACAACTCTGCAACCGAGGTAGAACAAGGTTAATACTCGTACATGTGTCTCAGAATTTTCTTGAAGATTTAAATAATGATGTTGCAAATTTTGTGATCAGAGTGATCATTTATTTCAAGGATGGCGATTCCTACTTCAAATCAAGAAAGTTATTCGCTATTTCAGCTATTTAAAACTATAATCTTCCGAAATCTTCATTTCCTTCACTTTGCTCGCATTTCGTGCCGAACGCCCTTCACTCCACTTCTACTCCACGCTTCGCTCGCCGTACACTTCACGCTGCCTACAAATCACCTATCCTACTCTCATTGCACTCATTTTTCACGGCTCACTAACGCGTTTTATATTAACATGCAGCAACAGCTGACCCTGTCACGCTTCGCTCACTCATTCCCCTCCTGCATGTGAGGGATGTGACTCCCTAACCCATAACAGCTGTTTTAATATTACAATGCTTCATCTTCCAACCTGAAATACTTCCATCATAGCATCACCTGCACATTTTCGAACGAATCAACGTCAGAAAAAATTCAGTGAAGGTTAATGAGAAACCCATATTGGAAGGAATATTGCCTGTGGCTCACACGAATGTAATATAATACATTGAACTTAATTTTGAACAAATGAAAACTCAAAATGAGTGCAAAATAACGGAAACAAAGTAGGGAACAATTAATGTTTTAATCTGTTATACAGTTTATTATAACTTGTAGGTATCCTTGTTAGCACAGGGTATGTACACCTGAGAAATTTATCGTATATTCGCAAGGTTTGAGTGAGATCAGAATATAAAATAATACTGCCAGTAGCACGTTTATTTGTTAAGCATAAGATATTTTGCATCTCTTCATCTCATTGAATTGCGCACTCGCTATGGCTCGGTGGATCAGCCTATGTGGGACTCGAAACTTTGTACAAACGGGATGTTTGGTCCGAAAGTTTGTCCGTCGAGGTCGTTGGCTGGCTGTATTGCTGGACTCCAGCAGGCCCTATTACTGAACTTCGCAGTGTCTGTCTCGGCGGCCGGTGACCGGAGCAGGCACAGGAATTAACATCAGGGCGGCTACCACGAGCTCGACACCTCGCCGACTTTCAGTTGCTTGGCGGCGCCCGACTTGTGGGGACCCGAAATGAGGACTGCAGATCTCTCATTTCTTTTTCCTTACACTGTGGTATAGTTAGTATACCACACATGAGCCTCACCATTGTTTATCACAAATGATTATTGTACGTAATGGGCAAATGTTCTTTTGTCTTCGCGGAAATTATTTTTAAGTTTTAAAGTTGATCACCAACATTTAGCAATGAAGTCCGTCAGAATTCTTTGTAATGGTAGATCGTATCTTTCAATTCATTGCGTTATTTTGTTTCCTGCTCTCGTCGTAGTATCAAAGAGCGAATAATTTCTTTTAACATCGATGTTGATATTATTTTTCTGCTCATCTCATTGTGATTTATCTCGTTCACATCACTAGCATCACTTGAAATTAAAAATAATTTGCCATCATTATCGCAAATATTTGTGCATTAATTCTAAAAATGATATTAATTGATCACTAAGCATATGAAAAGATCATTGGCAACTTAAAACTGTAAGCGTAGTTCAAATCCTTCGTGCAAATCGTCAGCTCCTTTTTTAAATTGGTCTTTGTTGACTTCTAAAACCATTTTCAAACTGTCTTCATCGCTTTTCAAAGCAGACAGGAAACGTTCAAAGCAGACCTTGTAGATAAGGGTTTTTATTTAGGGAAAAAAATTACTAAACGTTTTCAAAAATGTACTTTAAACTTTCTTCAGTGCTTATTTAATGTTCACGCTCCGACCTGAGAGCAATACAATGGACGACAACGAATGAAGCTAAATCAGTTTGAATACTCAACTGAAGGAGCAAGCTATTGAGGTTAACACCCTGAGAGAACGCCATGAGGAACGAGGTCAAGTCACGGGTTGGACTGAGAATTTCCCATCGAATGGAAGTTATGGGGTGTTGATTAGGGAGAGTTACACATCACAGAGTACACTTTTAAAGATCTAAGTACAGCTTCATGGTGCAATAAAGAACACGAGGTTTGAAAAACCGAAGGTTAAGGATTGACCAAAAGGTTAGGACTAGCAGTCATCCGCCCTCACAGCCTCGATGGCAGTAATGACGAGTCCAGAAGTCACAGAACTCGCACACCTTCTGCCTGACTTTGCTTGATTGCGTGCGCCTGAGAGAAGCCTTAAATTGCTGCAAAGAGCTCTTTAGAGAAAGATTGGAGAAATCACGCTTATGTGAATCAGTGCGCAGAATTAAAATCGACCTTAACATTCTGCTTTCTAGCAATGAAAATAAGAAGAAATAAATGAGAAGATGGGTTGGGGACTCATGGTGGGTTGTCGGAGTGTAAAGTCGAAGGCACTTAAGTAGGGAAAGGTAGATGTTAAAAGTTTGAAGCTAAGTGTTTGAGACAACGTTTTTCTGTGAGACGAAACTACCGGAACATTTGAAGTTTAAGCGTTGATGTATTGCACAATGCGTGTGTTGAACGGAGCTTCATGTGGGGTATTTTATAATTTTATTATTAGGTTCATTTTTTTATGCATTATTTATAATTGCGTGTTAAATGTGTCTGTGCTTGAATACCATGTAGAGTGTGCGAGTATTAAACATGTGTGTGTTTAAGTCGAGTGTTCATGCTAACACGAGTGCGTGAGTGGGGCTATCTCAAAGAGCGCTCGCTCGAGTACTGGTGAGCTCGTGATCGGCTAACATGAGTGCATGAGTGAGGGTGTGCGTGCGTGCCGGTGTGCAGGATTACGTGCGAGTGCGATTGCGATTGCCTGAAGGAGTTTTGGCACACATGCAATCATGCACTCATCGCGCCCACAATTTGAATAGTTTTGTAGTGACTGTGTCTGGATTTCGATCGTTACCTTAGATAACACGCAACGCGATGAGTAGGACCCCAGTTTCAGCACAAATTTCTTCAGCTTTGTACAGTACATTTTATTCTAATACTTCAATTAATAGATCGAATGAAAATAGCTTTCGTTGATCAAAGTGGAACCCACAATGCAAAGATTTGCGGAACTAGTCTTATGTGATTTACATCTTGCGTTCACCGACAGAAAATTTTGTGCCATGCTCTCTGCTCAGCATTCTTTAATCGTCGTTTCAACCACTCAATTTTTTAAAAGTTCTCTTCCAATATTTGAAACCTTCACGAAATTTTTGAGGTTCCGAGATCATCTTCAAATATGACTTTCTCAAGTGCCTCCTTTGTTGGGCGAAATATTGAATGCTGGCTGAGCAAAAAAAATTAATCAATTATCGAAATTCCCTAATGCTCTCAAAGGAGGCCTTTTTGATCACTGAAAGAATTCACTATAATTTTTCCAATTACATTCTCTAAAATAATCTAGCCTTATTCATTCCAACCTAGGATATCCTAAAATTTTTAACGTAATCACTCCTAACCTGTTGTATTCTAACCTATCATAATTTGATCGAATCTAATATAACCTAATATAATCTAAACTTACTTTTCCTAACTTGACCTAACTTAGCCTAACCTAACCAAAAATATTCCATGAACCTAATGTGAGTTGAAGAGATGAAAGCTGTAAAGTCGCATTGTTTGCTTCCTTGCTTTTTACAAATCAATGAGCATAAATACTAGACGCACCGTGAGGGCCTCTACGGCAACGACTTTTAATACGAGGAACGATAACACTCGAAGCAGAAGAAATGTCGAAGCAAGTTGTATCCAAGCTATCTCAAAAATGATGCTAGCTCATTTTATATTTTTGCTTGAAGTAATTTCAGTTATAGCTTCGATCAATCCTACTGATCTAATCTAAACAAATGAATTTCACTGGCATGAATGAAAAATGTGATTGCTAGCGTACGCTACTCGTAAAAAAGTGAGGTTTTCGATACTGTGATATTCGATAAAAATTGTGAATTTCTTTTCAGTTTTTGAATGAACAGGAACAGTGTGATTCACATCACGTGTTGTAAAGTTCCCGTTCATGAATACAAAGAAGTTGCAACTTGCCTCTGTGCTACAAACCCAACTTTATGACGTTTTCAAAGTATCGTGGAAGAACGGAGGGATGGACGGACAGAAGCAGCTCTTATTATAGTCGAAAAGACTAATAAATTCCTTAACTAGGATCCGTAGTAACAACACCCTAAGTCATTTTCTATAAATTTACTATACATGTACTATACCGTATGAACCCTAAAGAAGAAAACCCAACTTTAAATGTTAATAACTTTACAGTGAATGTAATTAGTTTAATTTTGTTTTTGCATTAGGTGGAGAAAAATGCTTTCCCTAAAAGCGTCAAGTCAAAATAAAAGTGGTTGTAACAGTAATTAGATAAATCATAGTTGTAAAAATGTGAGTTGCACTTGACATTTTAATGAGGTCATAAATGATCCACAAGTTAAAGGGTCATTGCAATATTATTCTAAAAAGCGAGTTATCCCGAATTATAACGAGAGCTTCTTCCATGAATTCTCTGTTTGAATTTATTTCGAACTTCCTTTTATTAAACTCTTTGGTCCCGTTCATGATAAAAATGCGTTGCTCCTTTGTTAGTTGCATAACGATGGGTTTAGTCACTAGAAAATTTTAATTTTCTGGAGATAATAAAATCTTTGATGTACTTTAAGAGCGTTTCTCTGAAACGGGTTACACGATTTGATGATTCACGATTCAGTCAATGACATTAAAAATATATTTTAATTTCATGAATGGGTGAGAAAATAGGATAGGAAAAATTCAACGCTCGTGAAGAGTTTCCATTGGTTCGTGAAAACAACTTTCACGACAATTGTGGTAGGATTTCAGATTAGCGTAAAAATGAATGTGATATAAGTATTAGAAAAGTAAGGAAAGATTGTTGGCATTCTCCAACAATAGTTTTTGTTTAACTGAATGAGGTTTGAAGAAGATTATTTTTTCTTATCGTAAATAATAAACGTCAGCACGGGTGAATGGAGGAACAAGACTGCACTGCTTCGGAGATGAAAACAATCTCGAAGTGGACCGTAAAGTTGATAACTAAAGGTCAACAGGACGTGAAATGACTTGCCCTTTGTAATAAATCACGGGTGAAATTTGCCAGAATTCAAGACACTGATAATATGTTAGCGAGGCTGAGCATTTCACGAAGGCGATGTTAGAATATGTGATGAATATTTTATTTCCAGAAAGAAATGATTGATCAATTGATCGACGAGAAATTTTTAAATTAACGATATTAGGTCACCGAGAGCCAAAGTCTGCCTTTGGATATTTACAACGGGAAACTGTTGCCATGATGCTAGACTGCACTCAGGAGTGTTCAAATAATTGCCTTTGACTGCAGATTACCAGTCGAACGAAAGCTCAGCAAGTGCATGCTGAAAGCGTGAGCATAAGTTGCGCTTGAAGTATATCGGAGCTTAATTCCATGCGATCATGGAAATGATGATCGAGTTCGGTGAGAAGAGAAAAAATTTTCAGTTTAGGAAAGTCTACGGTTTTGCAGCATAATATTTCCGTAACCCGAGCTTCAGCTCAGTGAAAGTTTTCATGATTTCGCTTAAATGTAACTCGTTTAATAGTTTCTATGAATTCAAGAATCACTAATTTTTTCAATTTAAAAGTGGGATTTTAGCAAAATTTAATGAATTCAATGTTTAGGGAATAAATGTGTGAAAAAACATGTGATAGAACATACCGTGGGGACAAAATAATGCAACACGTTGATTAAATCGCCAGATTCCACGTTTCTAAACCCCGTACAATTACGAAAATTGGACTATGTATGAACAACAACATAAAAAATTTAAAAATTTATCTTAAACTCAAAAACATTTTACATAAAAATACATAGGAGCATGTATATTAAATACGTGAACAAAAGTTTACAATACCCAACTTGTCTATATGTTATATAATAAAATTACTGTAGGATTATTACAGAATTTTTTAACACATTCTAATATTTGGCAACAAAATTTTCGTCAGCATTCATCTCCAATAACGCGTCATTGGTACAGCAGCTCTCGTTCTGGAAGGCCGTAAGCATGGGTAAAAATAAGGGACATCAGCCAAGACCTTGGTGAAAGTTTTGTGGAGCTCCATAATGAAGGTTTGGGAAATCGGAAGACATGTGCGCAACTGTTTGTTCCTATAGTCTCGGTTGGAACCATAATACGTAAGTGAAAATGCCTGAATACGATTCTCAGCAAGCCTCGAACTGGCCGTCCACGGAAGATTAACGACCGTGCTTTTCAAAAATTGGTCCGAACAGAACTGTAGAGGCTTCAAACATCTCGTGAAGAATTGAAAGATGATCTCAAGACATCTGGCATTGAAGCCAGCAATCTCACTATCACCAGGATACTACACCGTGAAGGTCTTCGCTCCCGCACCCCTCATAGGACACCTCTTCTCCGGAAACGTCACGTCAAGGCCAGGCTGAAGTATGCCAAAGACCATTTGAACAAGCCAGCAGCGTTTCGCTAGTCAGTGCTGTGGACAGATGAAACCAAAATCGAACTATTTGGGAGAAAAAGCAAAACCATGTTTGGAGGCAACAAAACGAAAAGTAATAACCAAAGTGCACCATCTCCACTGTTAAATTTGGAGGTGGCTCGATCGCGGTGTGATTATGTTTCAGCTCATCAGGGGTAGGTAAACATCACATCATTAAAGGAACCATGAATGACAGGAAAAATCGTGAATATCGGAAGAGCAACTCCTACCTTCTGCTCGTTTTTCTAAAATTGAACTTGGATGGACCTTCCAATAACACAACGATTCAAAGCCTTCTGCAAATGAAAGCAAGGAATGATATAGGATGAAGAAGATAAACATTTTACATTGGCCAACTCAATCCCCGGACATAAATCCGAAAGAAATCTTATGGAGGGAATTGAAAATGGCGATTCAGAAAAGAGGTCCCTATAACATCACTGAACTCAAAGAAATTTGCATTGAAGAATGGAATAAGATAACACCCAAAACTTGTAAAAGGCTGGTAGTGAACTACTCTAAACGCCTCGAAACCATGATTAATAACAACGGCTATACAACGAAGTATTGACGGATGTATATTTTGAAATCTGTTATAAACTTTTCTTCATGTATTTATTATACATGTCCCTGTATATTTTATCCATTGATTATTTGTGAGCTTCAAGTCTCTTATTAACCTTTTTAAACTATTGTTTATTTATAGGCCAATTTTTTTAATTCTACGTGGTCTAGGAATGAGGAATCTGTCTATTTAATCAACTTGTATAATTTTTCCCTACACTGAATACACTCCGGGTTATAATGCCTAATTAATCAACCAGGTTCAACCAACAATAATATTAATCAACAAAAATAATAAGAACGCTCTTCTGTAGTATTGTAAAGGTTTCGAGGTTAGTTGAAAGGATGTGTTAGGTGATCAATTAAATACTCAATCCATTTAACTCACTGTGTCAGAGCCAAATTCTGTGTAATTAACCATTGTGTGTGTTACCGCAGAACTTGTTCAAAAAAATTTGGTCGTAAATTAGAGAGCGTGTTACATCCGAGCAAGTGAGGGGAACGAGTACAGGAATATACTCACATTACGCAACAGTGAAAAAATTTGAGACCAGCTTGTATGTCACTGACGAAAGGGTTTGATGGGCACTTTTCTTGAAAAACATAAAACAAGTTTATCTAGTGGTTCTGTGTCTTGTGCTTTGATTTAACCTCCGTAATGTTACTTCAATTTCAGCTAGGATTAAGAATAGTCAATAGTTCAATTAAGTGAAGTTGTGATTGGGAATAGTCAGTTACTCAATCAGCGCAGTTGTGATAGAGTATACTCGATCAGTACGGGCGGCGAAGAGACGGGGTGTTATTTGATTACTGTGAATAACCGTAGAATGTGTTACTTTTGAATGCCTGTACAATGGTACAGATCTAACTGGTTAACCGAACTGATCAATACCTATGTTGTCTTTCTTGATCAAGCCTTAGTGATGAGAGTCGTGAAAAACAATGCTTATAAATTGATGTCACTGAATCGTTTCTTTTATGCCATCAATGTTGTGAGATAGATATCGTTTACATTGTAGCATCAATACCCACAATGAGTCGCGTAAGGTCATGAGGATGCAGCTCGTACCGGCATGTAGCGTTTCAGGCTCGAAGATTAATTGGTCTGGCTAAGCTCCTTACTCGCAATGTATCTATTATGCTCATTTATTTATCGATATTGAGAAGAACCGATAACCTCTCTTATTCATTAAATGTTGACTTGCTTCCGATGGATTGATGTGCTTTATGTTCTGTTGGTCAAAAATTAAATAAACTACTTTCACTAAGCGTCGTTTCTGCCCCATCATCATAACTATCTGGCATTGCGAGATGAAAATCTATAGCACGAAATGGCAATCATGCAGTTCCATTTCATACACTACACGAAAGTGATCTCGCAGGCGACATCGACCACGAAACCCAGAGCAAGCTTCTGAAAATACAGTTCCTCATCTTCTGCTTCTCGCCGTCTTCAACGAAAGCAAGCGAACTTAGGGATCAGAAGTGACTCCTTTCATGGTGCATAATGGAACGCATTCCAAGACCGGAGAACTTGCAACAAAACTTTATGGCGAGAGACGCAGTGGGGCATTGCCCACTGAGCGCACGGCAGCACGGCGCTCCGGTGTTGGGGCTAGGAGGACCCCGGAACTCTCACATCAGAAGTATTCCGTGTTCTCAAACTCTGGTAAGTGATCTCATTTTTCTACCTCCCTCAGAGTAATGCCGATGTTGTAAAATTTACTATTGGTGTAAATATGGTGTAAAAATGCCAGGGAACATCATCGGCTCCTTATTTTACGCCAAATCAAATATCATACTTACATGCGAAGAAGGTCATTTCAGAACCAAACTAGGGTATTTTATGGGCTGTGCGAGCTGCTTCAATCTTTACGTCAGCGTATTTTTATTCAAGCAGCGTACATTCCCCTGGCGTCCATCACAGGATCTCGTTATCCCCAGTTGAATGAGATGTTGTATGTTGTCATTTCATAAAATTAATCTCGGATGAAATGATATCCTAATAAATGTAATCTTTTAAGCCAAGAGGGATTCGTTTGATTGTTTCAATTGATCAGTCAGGAAGGCAGCTGCCTCCTTCGCGGTGTATTTAAGTGAGACGAAGGGGACAATTCCTGGTTCTCAAACTCGTTACACGAACAATGCTCGAAAAAGACATCAAGCACATGTATTTTCCTGTTGCTGCTTCATTCCATCTGATTTTACCTCATCGGTTCCATGTCTGCTCGATTTTTAAAATAAATCTAGAGGAAACTTAAATGTTTTTCAGGCGGTAAAACGCGATGTACCTACAAATAAAACATCATTACCACAAATTCGACGTTTTATAACTCAACGTCGAAGTAATAATCTATTAACCTGAACATTGCAAGATAAATTTTCAAGCAGCGCAGCTCAAATGCGTCACAAGCGTCTTGAATCTTGAGCCGTGCAAGCTTTATTCACTAGAAGAAAAACCCTAACAAAAACAGTGGTGGGGCACCAAGAACCCAGCTAAGCCTGTTTGTCTCGGTTACACGAGCGCATAATGGCAGCTGCTTGAGGGAGCTCAGCAGGGATGTCCGAAGCTCGAGCCAGATCCTGTGTCAAGAACACGAGACTGAGGGTCATTTTTAGAGCTAAATTTTAGATGTCCAGCGAAGCAAACGGTTCAGATTTCAGACAAGAGATGGTAGCCTAGTCTTAGATCGTGGCATTACTAAAATTATTTTCAAAGTTTGCTGCAAAACACGAGGAGTGAAGTCAAGTAACCGTGAAATGGATGTAAAAGTTCCTAGCGACAAAATTCCAGCTCAGAATATTCATTAGAAGCAGGTAGCATTTAGTTTGACGACAGACCATTGTTGCACAGGGTCACGCATCCACTTTATGCGAGGCTTCGGCCTCTGTGACAGACTTTTTCATTGTAATTCAATCATCATTCAAAGAGAGAAGGGAGGTGGTGCAGCGAACAATGTGCGGAAGTTACCTCAAACAAGAAATGATAAAATTTTTATCAAGCATAAATGTAGTACGCCTGAACGAGCATGACGTGGTACCGAAAAGATCGAGTTTATGCAGTAGATAACACATGTTCGACATCAAAGAGTTTTGTTGACTAAGTAAACTTACAGAGCGTAGGGAATGATGAATAATTGAGAACAAGATATGGGAAGTTCCTCGTAAATGTAATGTGACTGTTGCTTGAAATATTTGAATTTGATTATACTGAAAATGAAATTAATGATAAAATAGAGCGAAGTACTTTACCGATAGAAAATGGTGTTTGTTCACGCAAACGGACCCCTGAAATGAAGGACTACATTAACACAAAGTTGTTAAGGAAATTGAAGGTAGAGGTGCGTGTAGCACCAACCGATAAGAGGAAGCATGGCCGAGACACGCATGCAGAATCAATTAAGGTATCAAATTTATAGTGAATACAGTTGGAAAACAGGGGTAATAATTTACTAACGTGGCAAAGGATTCATAGAAGTACATTGCTCTAATCACATTAGGGAGGAAACGCTTGCATTTCCTGATGTCTGATGGCTCGTTCGTGCGTTAAATCTGTGAGTGATGACCATTGATGGCCGAAATTGCAGGGCAGTGTTGAAGCTTACGTCTGAAAATTATCGCAGGTCTACTGTGTGTCGGAAACCAAATCATTTTTTATGTACATTCTAAAAAAATGGTTTCACTCTTTAAACTCTTGTCTGCAGCATGTTAGCATGAGCTAAATTTGCAAATAGGGTTAACCCAAGGATAAAGTGCTGTAAAAATCAGCCTTGATTGTACATGTGAGCGGTGTCGAGTAAATCTTGGTATGTACTCGTAACGCTGTCGCCTGATTGTAAAATGTACAGTGATCACCTCCAGTGATTACTCAATGATTCAATTTACTCAATGTTACGAGTACTTTGGGGCATGAAATTTTCAATCATGAAACGTAATGGGAATAAAATTGAAGAAATTTGATTCAAATTCTGAAATACTCTGATAGTAATTACTCATTGCATCATTTTAATCAAAATGACGATGCAACGTTCACACAAAACTATAAATCGAAATTGCATAGAAAATTGGAAATTGGCTTCGAAATATCGTAAAGAGCAAATCAGAGACTATTTAAATCACTGCTTTCACGATTTGCTTGATAGTGAATAGTGATACTAGGATAAATTACTCGTATTCCTTCTTTCTCCTTGGGCTCTATACCATACTGTGTGATACCATACGAACTCGAAAATGTTCAAAACATTATCGATAAGGTCCATTTCCAAAAACCTCTAGGTATCAGGGTAGACTATCAGAACTGTGGCACATCAGTACATTCGATAAAAGTCATTTGTAATGAGCAAATGACAATTCTTATCAGCAAAGGCACAGGAAAACTTTCTGATGTGCTCAAAATAGTTACTTGACGAATTAAAAAAAATACGAACAGGACATGCTTTGGTTATTCTCTGATGAAAAAACTTTGACATGGATGAGAAAATTAACAAACGGGATGACAGGTGGCCATGTGCAGATCCTTCGGAACTATCAAACTTCAAACTACTGTGTCATACATATTGTGTCATTGACACCAAATTTACAGTTATTGCGATTATTTTAAAAGTTGTGAGTAGCATAGGTCATGTCATACCACCTTACATTTTCCCACTAGGTCTTAACTTCAATACTGCTGGGTACATTAACTAAAAACGGTTTTCAAGTCCTGGACTGATTAAGTACCCAATGAAAGGCTATACATATTTCAGCAACACTCAGCACCTTCCCACAAAGCCACAGTAACCCAAGACAGGTTGTTAGACAATTTTTATGATCATGTGGCCTCCATCATGTTGCCCCTAAGCTCACAAGATTTAAATCCAATGGACAATTACGTGAGGGGTGCCGTGGAAAGGGAGCCTAGCCAGCATCCTCGTAGTGTGATAGCTTTACTGAAGCCAGCCATCATCCAGGTGATGTTCAATATGAATGACTACTTAATTTCAGCTTGTCAGCGGGTTCGGACCCGACTTAAAGCAGTCCTGGAAGCAATGGTTTCATACTCGTAGAATTATTTGATAAATAAGTATCATCGAGGACATTCATGTAAATTTAAATTTGAATAGATGCATTTTTGCTCAAATATCGTTGCACATTTCGCATTTTACAAATGTTCTCAAATAGTCCTCGAACACTGTATTTGTTCTTCAGCTTACCATGATTTATAAAGTGACTTTTCGAAAAAACACCTAACGCTTGAAGCAAAGTGTGTTTTTAAATGATTTTCGAAAACAATTCATCTGATTGTGTTACGCTCGAGTGTCTTTGAACCTTCCTAAAGAAATATTATCCATAATAATTTTGTATTATAACTTCCAGAAACTTTTAATTTCAATGTGAATTATTAACTTTATTCCAAATGTCATTGAAAACCGAAGCACTAAAAAAATTCTTTTCGAATGGCATAAAATCTTACAAGTTTTTCCATCAATTTTGTTTCTCCTCCATCAGAAAAGAATATGAAAAACATTGCTCGACAGCCTTGAAAAACAAAAGAGCGTGCCTCAAAGGACAGCCGTGAAAAAAAAATGAGGAATGTTGCGAAATTTTTGAAGTACTTTTTAGTATTCTGTGTCGAAATACAGTCCCGAACGCCAACGGCGAGTAACTAACATGCTTTCGTTTCTCCACAAAATTCAAACGACTTACTTCTGACACCCGATAGCAGTAAGCATATCTGAATGAAAGACATTTCCGCTTTTGTAGTACTAGATACTTGACGTTTTCACAGCATAAAACTCCATTTCTCCCTCTCACCCAACTTAGGTTTCGAGGAGAGAGTTTTCCACTGTTCAACAGAGTTACCTTGGGAGCTACGTCAGCATTTGCTGCGAATGAGCATTTGGTAATGCCAGTCACATTTGCAATAGGCAAACGGCAGCCCTCTTTCGTAGAAGAAGCCGTAAAGCATTCGTTGCTGACCAGAATAACGATGAGCTTGAAGCGATCTGGCATTGTTTACAACCGCTCCATTTAAAAGCAACCAGCTTCATGTCAACATTTGGTGTTTGCGAAGCCGAGTGAAGGGAGAGTATCGAAGCGTCACCGGCATATTGCTGCTCTCCATTGACTCTCGTGGCTAAAACAAATCCGAGATTTATTCTACATTCATCAAACTAAGAAAAAAGTGAAAGGATTTTTAAATAATTGTGTTTTCGGATGCAAAAACTGTATATCTTCATTCGCCCTACCCTTTTCGAGCATCTTTTAATTTGGCTTTATATGTCACAGACTTTTCACTCTCCTTGCTAGTCTAACATCTTTGTCACCCGAAAAACTTGCTTGTTACGAGATACTGCTCCTATCGGGGGTGATGTGGTAAATAAAAGCTCTCCCTGTTGTTCGAAACAGAGCATGAAGAGATGCATTTGATGATTTCTACTCGCTTTTCATACCACACTTTCTCTATCTCTTCTTGACACTGTGTGAAGTTTTTGGTATACTCTTAAAGGACGTTTAGAAAGCCTAAGTTGGGAGGTCTAACAACCGTTTTTCTGTAGCATCGCAAAACAGATGTTTCGGCGACAGCACCAATAACAAAACTGATAGTTTGTAAAAGCTAGAGAACATCAGAAGAAACAAGAGTCGAATGCAGGGTGTCCATAAAGCATTCAGTAGCTCAGAAAATAATCGCTCGATGACTCATGAGAAATTTGCTCTCCAATACCAACTCGTAGTTGGAGAGATCAGTACTTTTACTGCTCCACAACGCTATTTTTCTTCCCTCTATAATTTGTGCAACTGTTTCCCTCTACAATTTGTGAAAAGAACAATAACATTTCAGTAGTAAATGAATAGATTGAGATTGCATTTCGTACAAACATCAGGATTCATTTTCCGCTTAATCATTACTCCTGAACATCGCCTATGTTTACTTATAATTTTCAAAGTCTATTGATCATTCTGATAATTCCCATTTCTACCAGCGTAGCCAAGAAACGGATCTTTCGATACGTACAAGTTCACCTGGTCCAACAATCAAGACCCGTTTAGGGAAAAAACTTTACCGGTATTCAGGCAAGACAACTCAGTACCTTTAAGTTTTTACACCGAAATGATTATGTTCGAATTGAGATTAACTAAAGATCAAAACTTTAAGGGTGAATGGAATTAGCCAAATCACTAAGCCCCCACAAGGTGCTCCTGAATTCATTTAGTTCTTTTATAGACAAACTAACATTTCTATTGGAAAACATGTCGAACTCTCTATTGCTACTCATAGACTGCTATACCCAGTCTGCAAAGTGGGACGAAGTAATTCTCAAGACGCAAGTGTTTGGGAAAAGATTCTTGGAAGCTGGCTAATGAACATTAAATTCCCGAACTTTATAACTCACCTGTCGATCGGCAGCAGAAGTCCGCTCGCCCTAAAGCATCAGGTATCGGCAACACGTAAGAAAAATCGAATATGCATGAGAAAAATGAACATCGATCCCTGGGTAACGCAGCAAGTGAAAGGAAACTTTGAGCACTTTCGAAGACTTTGGATATCAAGGATTATGTATGATTTTCATTGACCCCTTTTAAAAGGCGGAATCAGTTTGGTTTCACGAGTGTTTTAACTGCTTTGCTTCTTCACGAATGATGGCTCGCATATTCTACTGTTGCTAAAACAATGGCGTTAGGACGTGTGTCAGCTATCATTTGTTCAGAATTTCACGTAACTAGCGTGCGTTGTATAGCACTGCAAGCAAATGGGAGCCTGAATTTTCATGAATGACTGCAATTTCACAAGTTCTAATTTTTTCCCTTTACCTGGAACAAATGTGAAAGAAAAACCCGATGTTACGGAAGCTGTGGTAGTCTTATTTCATTTTTCAATATATTTTCAAAATGAATTTGAACCAAAATATGCTAGATTCCTGTACGATCTATGTTCATCTATTGCAGCTGCGAGCTCACGTGTGGGTAAAATAAAGATCAAAAGTAGAAACATTTAGAGCATCACCAGTTGCTTGGGCTGCGAACACCAGTAACCACCTTGACTGTAACGTAAATTACGTCGTTAATGCAACATCAGACCTTTCCTCCAAAACTTCTTTTCCGCTGCAATCAGAACACTTTACTCACTTAACTGATAGACATTAATGCTTATAACTTCCTCTACTATACATATACACTAAGTGATTTAGTTGCAAGAGAGAAATAGCCGTCCAGATGTACTGCTGAGCTTTAATAAAGTGCCGACTGCCGTGCAGTTAGCGTCCCTCCATCCACCATCCAATCTGACTCCCCTACGAGGATAATTCAGGCCCACACCGTCTGGATGCTCCTGCAGATCGTCACGTCGCGTCTCGTCTGCGTCGACACCCTGCCCCGTCTCGACGCCTTAGACCAGGGGTTTCCACCCTTTTTTCCGCCCCACATCCCGAAAGAAATTTCATTCGAACCTCACACCCTGTGAAATTATAATGTCAACATGTAGCCAATATCCTATTACTAACTTGGACTTTCCTTTCATCTCTTGTAACATCGTTTCGCTCCCCTCCCCTCCACAGGGGGTGCGAGCACCCCAGGTTGGGCCTTAGATGTTGGTTGCTGGTGAACTTGGCGTTAGCTGGCTGTTGCTGCTAGGGTCGACTAAGAAGCTAACAAACAAACATTTGCCTGATTTGCTATCACCATGACTTGCCTGCGTACTTACAATTATAACTAACCTCCCGTGATTATAACCATAACTAGCTGCACGCGTGGCTATAACTTTAACTTTTCATAATTAACCTAAAGTTAATCTTCTCTGAAATATCCCACCAGACGATAGGGAGATGGTGTTATGGTAGGAGGTGCTGCGCCCTTGTGGTCGTCCAGTGACGCGATAACCAATACTTCATGGCGACTCCTGGGAGGCTCCTGCTAAGCAGAATCCTCATCTTTGTTTATCCCAGCTGCGCTTCTGTTAAATTATGGGCAAATAAATTACTCAGGGCTGTTGATTACTTTCGCAACATTCCTTCCCCAAAATCTTTCGTGACGTGTGCGAATTAAGAATATCACGAATCCTACGGAGGGCAAAACGTCCGAAAATTTAACAGCAAAATTTCGTAACAGATGGAAGCAATTGAGTAAAATGATGCGATTCTAAAACTATGTGTGATACATAATTTCAGGTTTCTCGATTATTTCCTCAAATCACATACTAATAAATTGTGTTGCATTCAAGTATTAAACTATTACGTGGCACATAGTAATCACAAAATTTTTAATTCATTTTTTCTGAAATCTTCTATAAAACGGTTCAAGTCTGAACCATTATATATCTGAATCTTCTCATGTGGTAGCATATGATAAAATGTGAGCTATTTTTAAAGTCTCAAAATTTTCAGTAGAATTTGTATCTCGAAAGCAACGTCACACACAGGATAAAACTACTGCAACTTTTCTGAACATGACGGCTTCGAATTTTTGACAGATGGGTGGGAATCTGTTCAGCTATTTACTTCTGTTTAGCTAATACAGCGATGTACAGAGTGGCCTACGAAAAGCCGAACACAAAATTAAAATAATTTAATTCAAAAACCATTTGCTGCATATTTATTGTTTCGCCTATTTTGTTCGTTGAACGCTTTTCAACAAATATTGCACGTGTTATGATACATGTTAAGCAGGTAATGTATATATATATATATATATATATATATATGTATGCCAGCAGAAAAGCGCGCGAAATAACAGCCGAGCGTGGCTGCGGACCGAGAGAGGGTATAGGNGTGTTAAATTTCATTCTCTTCGAGTAAAGGAAACAAGGGACTTTGGGGTTCTAAAAAGTTTTTGAGAGGGCGGAGTGTAGTAATACTAGATCGGAGCGAGGGGACACGTCAGCAAAGGGGTGACGCTCAAGAACGAGCCAATAGGAGAAGCCGATTTTTCGCGGGGCCCCACACAACCACCGTGCGCGTCAGGCATGGGTTGACCTATGTAAGGATTGCGAAGTATGAGCCGGTTTTATTTCCTTGGTGCCGTTGCCTGAATGAGAATTACATCTTCCAAGGATCATTCATTAAATCATCGGGGATACCATTTTTGAAAACTATAATACAACACAGAAGATCACTCGTGGTGGGCAGTGGAAAACTTGGAAGATATGTACGTCTGATTTAGCATGGTCGAGCATCAACCTTTATGTCACTCGATATACCGACTTGCGTAGTGTTTATTAGGGACAAAAAACCTATGACAAGTCCACTGCTTGCCTTCAATCTTGTAAGCTTTTGCACTGTTGCGGTCAGATCGGTCACATGACCTGCTCGTGAGTCGCCATCAAACTTTTGTTCTGAAATTACTGAACAACACCTCTCTGAGTTGCCAACACCTCTCTCGGACTGCCATCTCCACATATATGACAGTATCTGAAAATTCCGCTCGGTATTAAAATTACAATTTGCCAAGATCTGACAACATATCTAAGTTTTGGAAACATGCCTGCATGTGTCATACTAAAAAAGTGTTAATGTAAATTACATGGGACTTTTTGAGAAGTACGTTTCATGATCAAAATATAGTGATTACTCTTTCTACACCTAATATTTCAGGTAGTAATTGTATTTAACAAATATTCGGCTCAGGGAAAAATACGATTGGGGGAGCATTTGTCAAATGTATGTGACTACTCGAAACTCTTAAGTATCCCTAATGTCTTTATTTTCAGTTTTACGGTAGCAATCATTAACTCTGAGAGGAAATCCTCCAACTTTTTGCGCAAAGTGATGACAAAATATTGACTCAAGAAAGTCCCTTGTCGAACCCCTCTATTATTCGCCGTGCAATTTGTGTTGGTGTCCGCCCGATTGGAGCCATGAGATCTCGGGATTATTCCTCAGAACAACACCAGGGAGCTGCCTACACCTCACTCAAGCTGCAATCTTCACATTTTTGACGGTATCTGAAAATTCCGCTTGGTGTTTTAATAAATAGTTTTACGAATGCAAGCCAGCTGGTGTTTCTTAACTCCTAAATAAGGTGCTTTTATAAAACCTAGCTAGCACTGAAAGACATGAGTTTAGAATTAAGTTTTAATCCCAGTTCTCTTCCAGCGCACGATAAAAAGCGTATGCGTCCGATAAAAGACTGGGTTTAATACGTTAACCGCCATGGGTTAAACAATATTCAATATTCATCTCAAATTGATAGTCAACTGTGGAAAGCAATTTTGAAAATAACAAACATTAACTGGATCGGGCCTTCATTTAGCTTCGATTATGTATTTATGAAAATTGAGTTCATGACTACTGGTCGGTCAGCAGCATTATGAGAATTCCTTCCGTGCACCACCGGTCGCTCACATAGCGGTTAACGTGTTAAATTATAAAGAGTTCTTTATTGCCGTGCACGTGTAATTGCGCCGAGGAATGCGTGGTGTGGCATACGTGCCATCCAGGCAGCTGATGATGCTTGTGATGTGGCGCATGATGATTGTCAGTTAGCTTGTGGTCTTTTCTTTGACGACAATGTACCTAGCCCGTCCATAATGACAATATTTTATATTCCTCGTGGGAGCACGTAAATCAATTAATTAAGGAGTAATTCTATAAAACAGCTTTACGCTGATTATTTGATCGTCGTATGGTGTGTGATGCTAATCACAGTCTTGGATTTAGGCCTCACTGCTTTTCGAATTTCTCCCAGTGTCAGATACGAACAGCAAATAAATAAAATTACATCAAAAAGAGCAGTCATTGAGTGTTAAACTTTTACTCTTGAGGTAATAAAAGCAGAATTAGAGATTTGCTCATCTCACAAGCCACGTTGTTCAAACAATCAGAAGTGTCCAATGCATAAAATTTTCAAATGTAACTGAAACATTAAATCGTTGAGATATGTGAACATTTATTTAAAAATTTAGTTACTTAATCATTCACGTATTTATACATGTATCCTACATACGCCTTTGCATAAGTCTGTATCTCAATAATTCGACTGCAATGCAAAGCATAGATATTTATATTAACAAATTTTATTGCATTCGCTCTGGCGCAGCGCACGAGTGCACCATCAGGCTTCAAAATGAATTAGAAGATGAGTGACGATGGGAATGCTATTGAATCATAATTATATTAAACAAATAGTTTATGTGCTGCATGAAGCATTCGTTCTGAGGCAGCTAATTCATTGTCTATCTACACACCTAAGCTTTTTCCCTCCACCAAGGCTGCGAAGCCAACAAATGAGAAGCAGATCTCCTCTCCCTCTGGTCATGTAACTCACGATCCCTCACTGCCCTACGTCTTTAGGGAGTCTCTTCCGCAGCAAGGCCCAACACCACGAATGTTGGGCAAGGTCCGATGTTCATTGTAGTGTAAAAGTATGTGTTCGGGCCTAACTTGGGTGCCAGATGAAATTTTCCCCATGATAAAATTAATTGAAAAACCTATGTCTATGATACCGATGCCTCCTCGACAGCGCAGGTACCCATTTTTAAATAACATTCTCAGGTAAAATGTATTTTTAACGTAATTATCGAAGTAAATGAAATGGAATGAAATTTATCTGCGTATGCTAGTAATGTAGGTATAACTGGCGAATTTTGTGAAAAAATTTACATTTTAAATTCTTTCGACCGTGATCATCGAAAATTTCATCTTTAGCAGGTTTTAACGCTACATAAGCGTATATGTGACACTGATATTCCCACCTCCCGGACTCAAGAGAATATCAAATTGATGAATATTATCAAGATGGATACGTTTGTTCGGTGTCCATCTCTGAAATATTATGAGCTAGTGTACACGCCCGTTAAAAATGACGGGATTCTAGATTTTCCTCATAATTTTTTTCCAGATGTGAATGACAAACAAAGATATCCGTCCTAATGGAAACCGCGATAAAAAAATTGTTGTACTTGTGCACTGGTGAAACTCGTAGCACAGATACGGTCATTAAGCATCCTCATGAGCGTCACAGAGAGACGGAAGAAGCGGACACCAAACAAACTCACCAAGGGCATTATTAGGCAAGATTGTAATGCAGTATATTGTTATATGCAATACCCCGCCGAACGCGGTATTAACAATAAGGACTGGAGTATACAATATATATGTATATAAGGCTCTGGATCTCTCTAATTTTTTTGAAAGTGACTGATTATAGTGCACTATTACAACGAAATAAGTGTATTAATTTGCCGGTGAACTGAAACCAAGACCGCCAGTGCTAATTTCTTTCTATCTATTCTAAGGAGCGTGACACGAAACATATAAGTAAATATTTAAATACACTACGGTCATTCTTAGTAGTAGATGAAGGGAATATTCGAAAGGTATTAGACACTAACTCCCAGGAATCCCCATCTTACTTCCGAACGCCATACACTTCGTTCAAATAACTGAATTGTAATGGTATTTGATATAATTATGGATCAACTCAAGTAATTTACTGATTCTATCGAACATCATCAAATGCTGTCATTTTTAACGCGCTAAGTACGCTAGTACTTTACATAATTCAATGTACTTCAATTTATCAACTTCTTCCAACACACCCAACATATTTCACGATTTCCAATTCAGATCAAATTTATTTTATTCAACTCCCCAATAATCTCTTGCTAGCACAAGCACCGGTAAATTGTCGGCGTGAGACAAGTGCATCACACTTTAGACAGGCTAATCGTTTGTTCTGCTCTAGTCACGCTACGGGAGCATTTGCATTAGAGTGCGAGCAGCTCCTCCGGTGATTATCCGAACGAGACAAAACTAGTGCACAAGTTACAGAGGAAACTCTCCTGCGTACTGAGCTTCCTCTTCTCTCACTTCTCAGCTCCTACTGAAATAGAATCCCAAGAACAATTCTGCCGAGCGGTGGTACTTAATGGGGATAAAAAAGAGGTTCCTCTGATGAGAGTTCCCCGTGCATAAATGAAATGAGATCGATGAGCAAAAAAGCTGATTGAATTTAACAAACAATGACATCAATTTTTATTCCTGGTGAAAATGTTGCGCTTTCTTTGATCATGGAAGAAAGCTTTTTTGAAATATTTATACTGTTTTGACTCCGCGAGTAATCTTGAAGCAAGTCTAAACACAAAAGGACAATGCCTTCAACAATAGACTCACTATTTCTCGACCCAATGCTGAAAGCGCGACACAAAGGTACAAACACACACAATGCTATTATGACATTACTAGCGAACATGGCTCGTCAAAGAAGACAACATTCGATCACATACCATGAAGCACAGAATTAAAACAAGTTGGTTATTGCTTAAAATGCGACTCATTACCTCCTGAATTATCACGCTAATTGACTTCGAGTTCTCAATTTTATTTTCTTTCGAATAATTAATTCTATCCTCACACGGCCTCGCTGCGCTGTAGATGCCTAGGTTATGAGAGTAACATGTAGCAAGGAAATCTGAACGATCGCGTCATATTACGATCAAATTTTTGATGGGAAGAAGTGCTCATGTTTTGATCGCTGACACGAGCATTCTAGAGCTGCAAGTATCATGACATGGCTGGCCAAGAGACATTATTTCCAGAATCAATATGGGAGAAAAATTTGATAGATATAAAGATAGAACATGCATACAAACCAACGAACCCTCGAAGGCGGTTATTGTGGCATCAGACCACACGCATTTTATTTCAGGTTTTTGTTCGGCATAATTTTTTCCCAGAAAATTGGTTGATGATCATGCTTTTCTCAACGATCATAAAGCTCAGCGATAAAGAGAATTCAGTGAAGACGCACTGAACAAATATGGGACATTTATGCTTCAAATAGACATTTATGATACCGTATTAGTGGGATTATCATGATGCTAGCGAACACGTCTCGTAAAAAATTGCAGGAAGGGAATATGTTCGACAAAACATGTTTTTCATATAATGAAGTAGATGATAATGCAAAACCACATTATTCTTTGATTCCTTAGACAAAATAGAGTGCATTGATACCACTTATAATGCAGGCATCGCTGTCCCTCAAATTTTCTTCAGATTTCTCCATCACTCGTACAAAATAGAGAAGTGTGCCTTACCTAAAAATACCCGCAATTTAAATGTCCTCATCAACAATTTGTTGCTGTGCTGGTTAAAAATGTCAATGGTTACAGACGAAATGTTATTGAAATGTTAATACTAACCAACACGACGGCTATAAATTTGTAGGCATGTTGACAATTGCGGAGTTTTTTCCTGGGTATTTATAAATACTTGAATTATCATTAGTGACAAAAGCGAAATTGGATTCATACACGTTTCTGGCTAAAAACCGGCCTTCAATTTTCAGCCATCAAATCGCAAAATGCAAGAAGCTGAAACCCCAATGTCATTGTGCGCAGGGTGGACGGTGACAACCAACTCACCGACGAACCAAGTGAGTCAGATTATCAAAGTTCTTCTGGAATTTTCGATTTTCGAAGACGGATCCGTTCTTGTGATGTGTTGAAACTCAAATTTAAGTGTACGTCGGAACACACCTAAATACAGTACGTGCGTACGTACGTTCATAAGCACCAAAGTCAATCACTTATTCTAATGCAGTACAGCATGTACTGTATATTAAAGTTATAATCTAGGACATAACAAGATACTTTTATGACATGAAAACACAACTAAAACAAAGAAAAAAACACCTACATGGAAGACATAGGTGTGAAATACAGGTTATTTTACTGATTTACTGATTTACGGGCGATGGCGTCGTATCCACACAACGTCGTGAGTCGGTCTTGTCGTGAACCGAGAACCCTGTGTGTAAGCTTACCAAGCCTCTAGTGACTCGGTGTGCCTGTTTATGCAGACAACACATTTCTAACCCCGAAATTCGTTTATCATTCTAATTTAATGAAAGTAGAAACCCTTTCTCAACATTTAAAATTGTTCACATTATCGCGCATTTAATTCCATTAACTCTTTAATAACTACGCGTAACGAGATTTACATCACATGCCGAGCACCGCTTCTGTGCACAAACATCATCTCCAGGCTGACGATGTCATCAATTTTAATAGTCGTTTTAGAAATGAAAAACTCTATAACTAAACGTATGTATGTTCGTCCGACCGTTTCTAAAGTAGTGAAGACAGTGAATAAGATACATCACTGTAATATCAAGTAATCAGAAATAGAAATTCAAAGTTACTTTTTGAAAATTTTTTGAAATTCCATTAAATGAATTTGAAAAACGAATATCTTCTCATTAATGGTAAGGTCGAAACTATAAAAATAGAGATCATGCTTTCTACGAATCACTTTATTTCAAATGTTATTATTATACTTATCAGTTAAAAACCGCTAAGCCACAACAAATGCGATATCAAGAGAGCAGAGAACAGGGACCATTTAGGATAGACTGCAGAAAATAGGGTTTCAATGCACACGAGGTGTTCCCACGCAGATTATACTGGGCATAGAAGCAGCAAGTTGAGAAGGAAGCAAAGCGATAGATAAAGAAGAGATAGCGAAGAAAGAGTGAAAATATGAAGATGTAAAGTGGGCACGAAAAACAGAAGTCCCGAACGCCCACTATATGGTGTAGCCGAGGTGCCTAACTGTATCTCAGCGTAGAGCCCCAGTCTCCATGTCATGGGATAGGCGAGTAAACTAAACCTATTGCTTGCACTATGCCGCTGAGGGAAATTCAATTCAATTACTAAAATGCAAAATTGTGGCATTCTGATAATGATCTTCAGTGAAAAGTTCAGATTAATTGTGAATGCAAAAACTATTCAAAAGAGCCCCAAGTTGCCTTGAGTGAGTATGAACTTTGAGTCGTGTCAATCATGTCAATGTAACATTCATCAAATGACGAAACATTTTCTCCTGTTATACTTAAATCGACACAGTACATTGGTTCTGTCGGCACACGATATTTGTGACTCTCACTCGGGATGCATCATTTATAACATCACTAATTGGGATAATTTTTAAAACATTTGCTTCTTCTGAGTGTTGAATCCTCTTTAGTTGACATAGTAAAATTGCTAACAACTCATTTAAAGGTTTTCAACCGATTTTATGAATCGCTGGGCACTTATGCTGACGCATCACTCACCAAATGCAAGAAAGGCTGGGAGATTCCTTCCCCAAACACTCAGATTTCGAACCATATTCGCTAGCACTTCTTTGTCTTTACCTCCTCTTCTTTCCTAACTTACAGTTTCTATGCCCGGGTTATCTTGTGTGGGAACACACGGTGTACATAGATTCTACGTTTCTTTCAGTCCATTAAATGGTTGTAGGGTTTTTGATGATCGTGTCTCGTCACCATAAATCAACCTGAGGTCCTAGGGTGTCCAATCAGAATTGGTTCCAGAGTGCGTCAACTTCTATCACGAGAAGAGGTGGGGGAGAAGTGATAAGCAGTTCACGATGATGGTTTACTGGAGTGATGTGCTATACAATGGACGGTACACGGGCGTGGCACCGCCCAGCACCGCTGTGCTGGCACACGCCGCAGACTCGGCGGTGGCTCTAACTACTCCTCTCTAACTCTGGCTACAGCGCATTATATACGTAACCGTATCTGAAGTGGGCTTTCCCGTATTGATAGTAATACAAGAATAACAACACAAGAAATTCTACTCCGACATGGCTTCCCTTTTCGCGGAAGTGGGTCCTCCCACTTAACATATAATACCATTGATCACAAAAAATGTCATTAGGTTCACATGGATATTTACGTTAAGTACATGAAGGAAAACATTATAAACAAACACAATTACCGGTTTATGGAATCATCATCGCATTTTATCAAAAGCAAAAACGCAATTCTAGATAAGAAAACATAAACGGCAAAAGCTATAATACATCACAACATACAATAGTGATGATGCTAAGCGAAACTAATTAAAATGACATTCACCGTCGTTTACTGAAATATTATTTCCGGTGGGGTACACAAATGATTTAATAATTTGGAAAACCAGAATTAATTCAAATAATTAATGAAACAATTAATGTAGAATATTATTATCACGATTAACTAACGATTACCGGTTTCATCTGAAAAAAATTCATTGATGTCACAAACATGAAACTTGAAAACTTCAGCAAAACTGCTAAGGCAATGCTCCAATCAAGCAAATATTCAATCAGAACTCAATACAACAAGCTAAATACGAAACAGAACAAAACACTTAAGCACACAAATCGGTAATGAAGACACGCAATAGAAAAATTTAAAAGGTTCACGTCTCGCGGCACGCTATCTCAACTACCGGAAACGGCCAGGAGCAAACTGCACGCCTGCGGCGCGACAGCTCACAGCTGAACACAAAACCAAATGTACATGAACACAAACACTAAATGCACACAAAACATAGAAAGAACACTGAACGAAACACGAAAGAAAACACGGAAAACGATATGTAAAAGTAATTACGCATCACAACACATTTAAGTAAATACACAGATAAAAGAACAACATACACGAAGTAAAACTAAATCAAATGAATATGTCAAACATGAAGAAAAAAGAAAGAAGAGGTTGAACGCATGAACCAAAAGAAGGAACACAAATATTTATACAAGATTCGTGTTGCATATTCAAAAGGAATAACAACATTCATTGGGACGCGAGATACATTCGACTGATATATGCACCTGTTGTAAATATACTATTACAAATTACAAAACACATTTTCAGGAAACAAAAACTGAACACAGTGAAAGGAAACTTACGTCCAGTTTTTTTCGAGGATGTTATCGAAATGTCCCAACCTGGTAGTTACATTTGGTCATAACTGTCGTTACAGTTATTGGATCTTCAACTGGAATTGGTACATTTACTATTTGGATTTTTGAATGAAATGTTTAAGCAATTATTGTAGATGTAGGTAAGCTGGTTGGAGGGAGTTTTCTAGAAATTCAAGAATGTTATTAAAACATTGAACTGAATTACTTATAAATGAACTTAACATGGCCAGACCAGAATGTGTGGTCTTTTAACTTGGCACTGGTGCACTTTTGAAAAGTTGAATTTAGAGTGCAACTATTGTCATTGTGGATCGAACCTTAAAATTAATTAAAAGGTTTTTTGAATTCTCAACCACCGAAAATCCCAGTGACGTCGTCATGGACTCGGTATACACTGTTGGCACAAAACGATGGCCCAGAGCCTTAAACACGTATCCTGTTTACGCCGATGCGACCGTCTGGGGTTTCTCCACGGTCTACTTTCGTTGTGGGGAATTACTAGAGGTGGGGAATTACTCGTTCTGGGGAATTACTCTTTCAGATAACATGGATCTCTATCGTGGTTTTCCCCAAAGTCAGAACACGTTTGCTCTGCATCTCTTAACGATGATTTTCAATCACAAATAAATCATTTCAATTAATCCATCAAATATCTCATTCATCATATATCTCATAAACGTAACTCTTCTCTTTGCAGAACATCTTTGCGATGAAAGAAGAGCCTCGAGCCTTCTATACTACTTCCCCAGAACACTTCGCCAGCCTCGCAAAAGTTAATCCTCGTGTCAATCGAAGTCATGCGATATCATACTAGAACTTGGCACATGATTTTAACCAAGAACTTTTTTGCACAATGGTTTTAAGCGAATGAATTATTTGTGATTTTTCGTTAAATCCCTTACAAGAAATCCCTTACGTTAAACAAGAAATAATTTAAACGTGTCTTGAAAAATTACATCATTCATGGGTCGTTTATATTTTTTACACAGTTGTAGAAATAAAATACATCATTCTTTTCCAAAAATCACAGTAACATCAGTGCAAATGTAAGCACCATAAGAGCATAAAGTTTGAATCCCTTTCTTGACATAAGTAGTTTTAACCGTATTAATATGCGAACGTATTATTTTGACGCTTAATGTTAAGTTTCCTGAGCCCTGTAATTCACGGGCACAAAACAATTCACTTAAATTAAAAAGATTTGGAAAACCAAACCTCATGGTATGTTTTTCATTTGCGCCACGAGTTATGCAAATTTATCCACATAGTACTACGAGAGTCATTGTTATAAAACGTTCAAAATTGCAACATACATTGCAGTTAATAATTTATTGGTGGCTTTTTCGCATTTAGAAATTCACAGAACATAGAACATGTAACCAAAGATAATATTGAGAAAGACGAAGACACAGGATCAGAAAAAGTCATGTACCCAGCAATATAAGCCATATATTTTTGACTCTCGAATAATTTCTCGTAAGTTTACTCATATTTTAAACGCTACAGAAAAAATTGTAGGCAAAAAAACTTGACGTTCAGCAACGATATTACACTTTAGAGGCTGCGTGGTTCCAAAAATCGGACGTAAAAGTGACAAGCCTAATAATTAATTAAAAGATCTGTCGCGGAAAATATTTAACAAGCACAAAATTTATTTTTTCATTCGTACGTCTCTCGTAATTAGCAAACAGTTTAGTTCCTCAGAGCTAGTCGTAAGAAGTGATGTTCCTAGAACACTCCTGCTGCGTCATACGACCTATATAATCACGTTAAGTTCGGATTTCTCAACGCATTCTCTAGTAAGTAGCTATGAACAGTTTGAGTTTTAACATCAAAAAGGATCTGAGAGGACCAAATACTTAAATTACAATTCAAGTCTTTGCCTCTCTCAGATACAGGAAATATTTATCGTCTGCATCGAAACTTGAACTGTATTCTGACTGAGTTAAGTGTCGATTGAATGCAAAGGACAAGGACTGTTAACAGAAAGTTCTATGATTCCGCGTGGCAAAACCCGTCCGTCGTTTTTCACTGCCGTGCTCGCGCTGATAAAGTTTCTCAGAAATTCGAGGCTGAACATTTACTGTTGCTGAGCCCGATTTCGCCCATTCCAGCTGACGCCCGAGCAGCGCACTTATAAAGAGACACTGTGAAGCCTCCATTTCAGATCAAGAAATGAAGAAGCCAGATCCTAACCCGCAACTTTTCTTTCTGAGCAATACGAAGGTTATTACTAGTTGTTCTATCGCCCAATTGAAAATGTGGCTTAGTATAAATGAAAAAGCAAGACTTGGAAAATTCAAAGACATTGGGCTCAAAAAAAAAACGTTTCGGACTTATACCAAATGTCAGCACAAAATCAAATAAGGCGGATCGAGTCTGTAAGCAGGAAATTATTTGAGAATACTTTAGAATATGAAAGTTTACGATTCTCACGAAAGTAAAGTGTGATGAAAAAAATGTTTAAAAGCGGACGTTATTCAGTAAAAGCTATCAAAGCAATTCAATAATCAAAAGGTTTGAGCTTAACTGGTTTTGAAGGGCTGGTTTGCTTCTGAGTACACCCAACTTCTTATGAATTAATACGTCACATGAACGCGTATGTGCGACAAGCAAATTCAAAATTCATTTGCAGAGCTTATTATGAATTTTATGTAACATGTTTCTCACCCACACAAATTTTATTTATTCGATTTTCACATTGCTGTTAAAAATTTCAAAGTAAGTAGAAGATGAAGCTGAATAATTATAGCAACTCTTAATTTTTTTCATCTTACTTCGTCTCAGATACTTCAGAGCTAGGCCAATCATGGCAAAGGGTCGGAAACACTAACATGGAATTATGTTCATTGCAGGACCTAATTTTCGAAATCATTATAAAAATCATTCTGACATTTCATAGATTCGGCAAAACGCCTCATTCAAACGACATTATCTGTGTTCGTTTTCTAGAGTAAATTTCCTGAGTACCTTTTGCCCATCTTTCAGACAACACTGTAGAGGTAATAAAGACAACTAATGAAGCAAAGAATACTTTTCCCCCAGAGTAAAATGCTCTTCTCGCACATCAGATAATAGCAAGAACGTCTTTGACACATTTTTCGAGGTAGTTCAACTGATCGATTTCTACAATTTTAACGAAATGACAATAATATGATTCAAGCGGAGGATATTTAGCTAAGAAACTAATGAATCGTCGTTTGTTCGATCGAATTTATCAAGCGTGTAATATGCGCGTATCAAGCCCCCGCTTTGAAGTCATCATAGAACAAAATAGCTTGAATCCTGATGCCGAACTCCACCATAAATAGCAGCAAAGGCAGTGTCACTGATCGAGGTGCCTTCACTGCTGCCGGGAAGGGTCCTCAACGTCGTATTCAGAGCGCAATGGACCGCCGCTATGAAGATAAACGCGAGACTGTGATATATCCTTGTCCAAGAGCAACATCGGACAGGGACTTTAGTTTTCAATAGCATAGAGATTCATAACGTACATCGTGCTAAATGCAGTAATGGTTCCGACGTCTTTGTGCAGACGCATTGGATAAGGCAGTTTAATCTCCAGACTTCAATATCATTGAGCCCATATGAGCACAGCTTGCGAAACGCTTAACAAATAGATTAGCCACATAAAAAGACGAAACATCTAAAGAACTGGAAGCGGTGTGGATGCAAATACATAACACTCGTGACTTTAGCAGAGCATAGTAGATCGACTCCATACCAAAACGAACTCTGTCGCGCCGTAGTTAACGAGAAAGGCTTTATTACGAAATGGTGAAATTAGAATATTTCATGCCTACACACGCTGGTACTATGAATAATATCGCTTGTCGATAAAAATTTGCGTGAGTAAAAACAATAAAATTGTTTGGTTAACATTTTTGTGGAGATTGTTCAATGAATATTAAATATAATTGCTTATCCGGCTTCAACATCGATCAATGATCTAAGTTAATTTAAAAGAGTCACTTCCAAAATCAATAGGAATTAACATGATGCGTAACTATTTACATCATAGTAACTCCCGATAACTGCTGTAAATAACATTCCAAACCGGAGGAGTAAGAGGAAATACAATTAACACATCTCTTCTTGAGATTTTTTCGACAAATATAACTTTGTAAGCATTACACCTTTCTCACAACAGTATAGTTCAGCGGGTTCGTGTACAGCTGTTTTAGATCAGGCCGGTTTTCGTAAGCTTATTTCTCTGTAGGTTTCAAACAGTCAGACTTTTATAATAATACGAAATATATTATTCTCAGCTCCAACAACACAAAGTTTGTTTATAGAAGTTGGGGTAAATAAACGATGTGTAATTATCCTAAATTTCTTAAAATGCATGAATCAACTAACAATTACGATTTCAATGACAGTGAAATATGTTTAAATACTTCACACATCAAGGTCGTAGGAGAAATGTTATCAGTGCGTAAAAGAAGTTTAAAATAGTATTAATAAGTCGCAGTGCGATTAATCAAAAATGGTCTAAAAAAATAAGCTGTAGAATCACGGAACTCGTGCTGCCGTTCACACTTTCTGATCCACTCCGCCGTTGATGGAGTCGGTGGAACAATAATGTGAGACGGTCCAAGCATCGTTGCAGAAGAAGCCAGAGTTGTGGTAGATGAGAAACTTTGAGGCTGGAAAGCGAAAAGAACGGATATTTTATTCGTCCCCTTCATCTTCTTTCTGGTGTTCTACAGATCCAGTCCATTTGTTATTCAAAAACTGGTGAGCGATTTCAACAAATTATGGGCTTTGGTCTTTAGCCAAGTTGTAAATCCTGTTGAGCTATATTGACAGACGACTCAGGCTATGCTTCCTGGTTTCTTGAGAATATGGAGGCTAGAAAAGAATAGAATCCTGTGAGGTACTTGCATTTAGTTCGAAGTTCAGCGGTTATGTATTGTCGTGGTGATAGTTTTAAACTGATAACCTTCCTGTGATTGATAGAAACAGCGTACACACCTCAGCGAGGAAAATCAACTTTTCTATCATTTTGATTCAATTTCTTTTCTTTCGAGCATGAAAATAGAGCAAACATCGTTCAGTACGTGATAAAAATAGCCGATCACATGCGCAGCAGCGTGCTGGAGGTTACAACCTACTAATAACCAGAAGTGCTTAGATGTAAAAGCTAACTTTTGAAAGTTTATTTCAGATCGCTGGGAATTCGTACTAAAGGCATCACAAAATCTTATGTACTTGAAGTCAGCGCTGATCCCTCAGTAAGAGAGGCCTCTTCAGCCCTGCGATACAGAAGAGGCTTGTTCCCAAGTCACACCTCAACACAGCTAGCTGCAAGAAATATAAATTGATAGGAGACCGTAACTTAACTTTTGAATGAGCTCGGTCACCATCGATTATTCAAATTATGAAGTAGAAATGTTGGTTCACTCATTTCGTAAATGATCACTGAACTTACAATCAATTACAGAAGTTTTATCTAATCTCACCAAGAATACCCGACGATCCATTATTTGGAATTCATGATTTCATTATTTAGAATTTAATCAATCCTTAATTCGCTTCATAACTCAACCATTTTAGAGGGGAGGCTGAGGAACATTCCTCGCTCCCAGACTGGCCGCCGAGCAGCAGGATCTCTTTATGTAGCGGAAGCAGTCGAGGAATGGTTCGTATAGCTCGAGCTTGTGAAATGAGCATCACTAATTCCAGCTTAGCTCGAGATTACATTAAGACAAACAAATTACACACATTCAGTGTAGAATAACCCCACCGAGCACTAATGCGCTTCTGTAATACGAAAGCATCAGATATCTAAGTACACGTACCTCATTTTTGGACTCACTTAGCCTTTCGATAGAGATTATAAAGAGTTTTCTTCTCTGAAGTTTTGAACCTCCGTCGTCCATTTATTCAGAATTTAGAAACCCGTTTCAAAAGATTAAGCAGCCCGCTCTGCCTGACTATGAACGATTTTTTTTTCAGGGCACAATACTTTTTGAAATTTTTGAAAGGTAATCCGGCTGGGCTCAGACCTTAAATTTGAACCTCATAAGCGTGATGGCATGCACTCCTGGAGCAGCTATTTTTTAGATAATTATTAATAACGAATGGATTAGAAACAATATTTCGTTCATGTTCAATATCAGTATAGATCAGTTGCTCCATTTTTTTAAAATACGTCGCTCACCAAATTCAATTGAACAGTAATTAATGGATTCAACTTTTTAACATTCTTCAGGATTATTCAAGAAAAGAAAATCATTTCTCACGCTTCAACTCTAGGTTAGCCAGTCCTTCCTTACAGCAAATACTTTTGTATTCAGATGCTACATAGATGCGACATATGCAAGACTTATGATGGGAAAATTTTAGGATATTATTCATGTACATTCATCGTCTAATACATTTGTTAGATCTTTTCCAGATGAGCCCCGTCACTAATACAACACATAAGTTCACCCACTTGTAACTGTCAAAATAACTCACCTATCGACTTTAAATTACTCTCAATTGAAAGAATTTTTTAATCTGTTGTTTGAGAGTAATTTGAAGTCGATAGGTGAATTATTTCGAAAGTTACAAGTGTATGAACTTATGTGTTGCACTAGTGGCGGGGCTTCTCTGGAAAAGAACCCCTTTGTGTACAGCGTCCGTTGGAATTTTTACGAGCACATAAGAAAAGAAGTCAAAGTTTAAAAGTAGTATAGAAACAAAGCTCAAGAGTTCCTTCAATACTACTTTGTTTTAAGTTTATCAATATATCAGAATTTGATTTCCCCCATACACGATTAAGGAGAAACGGAGCAAAAGAATCAAATAAGCTCATTCATTTCTGGACTTGAGCAACATCTTGGCGGTGGGCACACACAAATATTTCAGATTTAAAAAAAGTATCTAGGGCAAGGATTATTCCAGAATTGATCTATTTCAGATTCGAAGCTTGTCTTTCTCGGTCGAAAATTTCAGATGCGAACTGCATCCTAAGAAATCGGAATCAGATGAGCCAAGAATGACAGATGGAGCTCTCTGGCACCATCTGTTTCGTAACCGCCAGCTGTTGGTGACATTCCTGCACATCAGTCTTGCTCAGAGGCATCACTTCAGGACGCTGGTTATAGAGGCAATTGTGATTCTCAGACCGTCGGTTTACAGTGCCCGTTACTTTCATTTTTACCTCAATGACCACGGGGGTCTGAAAGTCTGAAATTCGATGGCATAATTTTTTGGATCTTCTCTAAGAAGTATTCTTCTGCCAAAAAAACACTGGAGCAGTTACAATCGACTACTGTCCAAATTGGCTAGTATATCACTGAGAAACATCAGTTAAAACCGATTTTTTGGGTCTATATTTTATACCGAGACCAATTTAACGTCAACAAGGTGAAAAATCGCTCGAGATGAATGGGCGAGCAAAAGCCACACCACTTCTGGCTGCCAGTGGGGAGCCATCGGTCTCACTCAACAGACTGGGCTCGGTGGAGCAAGGAGGGGCGGCCGCTAAAACCTTCAGCGATAGAAGTGGAGAAACGCTCGCGAGCGTCGATCAAACGAACAAGCGCGTTGCATCTTCAACACCTTCTGGAATTTTCTTGCCTTATTCCACTTGTTTGCATTTGAATAGATCGATGTTTTGTTCACTTCTCATATACTTCCCTAACATGTTCCACACTGTCACAAGTTGGACAGTCTTTCACAGCGTTCTCTTGGATTCACAGAGCAGTCTTCTACGCTCTAAAGCTATAGCTACGGAGAGAGATGTACGCAAATAATACTTTTCCGTCACTAAACGAAAGTTTGAATAGTAGACAGAAACTCTTCGAGCGGCGGCTTGTGTGAATCAGAAGTCCGACGTGATAAGTGGAGCACAGTTGCACAATTCCAGTGCGAATTGCGTAGTGATGCATTGTCGGACTTCAGTAATGTAGAGCTGCAGCAGACCTCAGGCAGGGAGGCAAGCAGATGACATCTTAGGAAAAAGAAATGAACTAACATTGTTCATAACATTCGGGTCGTTTATGTTCCGTACAGCGCCAAAACAATATTGAAGAGTTTACCGTGAAATTATTAAAAAAGTGCTAATACCGAGAGTACTATAGAGGTGTTCTAAACGGTTAATAAATGCTGAAAGAATAAAGTAAGTGCTAGAAAATCCTTGCATTAGTTTACGTAGTTATACATATATGCAAAATAAATTTCGTAAATATAAGTCATTTGGATACTCGAATGCGAAGTGTACACGTTCAAATTTCATCTTCGCCAGTGGAACAGAAAATATTATTTGAGACTCTGCATCATACTAGATTTGTAATTACAGGGTATTCAAGCAAATTCAATTTGCGCGAATTTTGAAGTAGGATTCAATGTTCGACCAGAGCAAGAAGTTCTGAGTCATTTATTTTTGTATAGATCACAAGGTAAGGTTGAGTTCACTCCAAGCATCATCAAAGCCATTAAGAACGTTCCATTCGAGTACGCCCTAGACTAGAGTAACGCAGGTCCACTGAAAGCTTTAGATCAGTCGACTGAAAGCTGACCAAATCTCCGAGCGCAAGAGCCTCCACGCTTAGAATTTCAAAATCTTCACTCTTTATTGTATACACTTGAACTTTTTGTAATCATGTTGAACTAGCGCCCCAACTGACCCACGTGATTGATAGTTTTGCGGGGATAGCGATGTTTCCGTCGATTTTCATAGATAGGGGATAAAGGTAATAATTTGGTTTTCGAAGGGTATAATCGTTTTATTGGCGCACCTGATAATGCACGAGCTCTGAATTAAAACAAGGGTACTGTATAATACTGTATAACATGAATCGTTGCATTAAATTATTACTGCAATCCTCAATCGAGCATGGTTGGAGTGACGCTGTAACAGTGGAAGAAAGGTACGTAGTTCGTTCCACTAAAAACGAATATCATTTGAGAATCTCGAGAACGGTAATTAAGAGAAGATCGAATACAGTGAATCTAAATAATTGCTCCAACGAGGTGAGGTTCTACCTCACACTCGATATCAATCAATCCTAAATTCATCTAATATGTCATCCTAAAACTTTGTAAAACGTTTAAGGAGCGTCTCGGCAGCCGCAATGCTGGAGCGCAGGCTCGGCACATCAATCATGTAAATGTTTGAGTCCGTTTGCTACTCTATTGCGGACAATTCCGTGTAGCGTAACTCTTTCACTTCCTTCACATTGAAATAAGTCTTACCAAGGTGATGTATGCAGCTCTCTTTTATGAATATGTTCGGATAATCAACAAATTTTCACGAAGCCCTCAAACCTAAATTCTCTGTTGAATTTTGACCAGCTCCGGAACCTCATTTTTGATTACTATTAAAATTAAATTGCTTCTAAATCGTTAATTTACCGACGTTTTCGTTAAAATGCGCAATTCTTACTATCGAGAGCGTTAATTTACACATGGTAGAAGTGGTTGATTTATAGTTAGCAGCCATTTTATATATTTCTGAAGTGAAGCTGAAATGAAACCATTTTTGGTCACTTTGCCTGTCCTAGGCGTTACACTATGAACAAGTGTTAAAAAATTTTCCACAATTTAAGAAATCCCTCAGTCGCACCCACCCGATGTCTCTTAGAAGGAAGGCGGCTGTGACTTTGTGATGAAGGCGGCATTGGAAGCATCGTTTTAAGTCCGCTGGCATTGTCGAGAAACTCACACAACATGCAACGTTCAACCCAGAATTAGAATCACCAGACCTGTGAATTAAATTCATTATACTGTGACGTATATCTTTTGCGCTACACCACCGTCAGAGAGTCTGACTGCTCCTCGGCATCTACGGGTTGCAGTGGAAGAAACTGCAGTGCGATGCGGCAAGTGTAAACTGAAGGAACTGCAGGAACTTACGGTAATAAATTTGTCGAATCTATGACCGAAATAGTACTATGCAGGCCTGATGAGAAGCATGTGCATTAACAGATGTGTGAAATCCTTCAGACTTAAAGTGGCTACTCACTCTAAAATAATAAATGTTTCAACAAATTTTCATTTTTATTTCAACGTATCTTTTAACTTTATCGTATCCAGGCGATATGTGTGGGAAGTTAAATGGAAAAACGATTGCAGAGAAACTCGATGCTTCATTAGGATTAAGCATTCATTGTGTTTCGTTATGGTATGCGCGAGTGACAGAGGTAGCAACATGCCACTGCGGAAGACTCGTCTTGCGACCATGCAAAAGACCTGCCAGCTTCTACAGCCCGACTCTCATGAATAAATCTCTCGGGAACCGAACCCTGCACCATGCGAGATGGTCTCTTATCCGTCTTATTGCACCCTTAAAGACTGAGGTCACCGAGAGTATCTGTTTTTACTGTCACCCTTTGTCATGAAGAAAATAGTGGGGTCTAAGATATTTTATTCTTTAATAGTGTAAGTTTGAAGTCGATGCTTTCCCCCATAATGCAGTCGAAAAATAGAATGTTAGCTTTTGGGCTTGATTTTGAAGTTTACAAATGATTTTAGAAGCTCTGAAGCAGTTTCGAAACCTTACTGAAATAGCCTCAACATTGTTTGAAAATGTTCAGAACTGAGGTCATGAAAGCAATCGCACTTGCATGGAAATCACACATTTACATCGAATATTTCTTCCACCACGCATGCTGGGCAGGCAGCCAGGGTGTTGTCATACGAAGAGAAACTTTGGCAGTAGGATAGTACACTTAAAATGAACACTTTTTAACGAATATTATGTATTTCAAAACTTCTTAGTTTTCAAGATACTTCAAACTATCGAGGCCAGTTTGTCATATTTTTATGTCTCTAACGATTAAATTTCCAATTGAGAGTTCTTTTAACTCTGGCAACACAATAGTGCTTAGCGTTCACGAGTCCGTCCACACTACGACACATTGTTGACACCATGGCGCGTTTGTCAAATGCAGAAATTTCGGAAATGCACTCGACTTCCGGTGCGGTATACAGCAATGCTAGAGGCGTTTCTAGGTAGTCTCAGGTGCGTTTTTCTAATCGATATTTTCTGTATATTGTACGTTGACAAACATGCATCGTCGTCTGCGCAAACACGGGAGCTTTACGTGAACAGGAGAGGAAATGGTCGGCCCAGTAAGTTATTTGATGCAGTGGAGGACGACGTACTTCAATACTTCCGTGACAGACCTCATGCATACACTCGAGCTGCAGCACGTGTCTTACTGACCAAATCACGTTGACGCATGAAATGTTCTCAATGACAACAATCAATGACAACAACAAGGGTTCTCTCATTGACAATCCTTACCATTTCCAGGAAGTTCAGGATCTGCTCTTAACCGACATCCCTTGCTTGCAGTTTGCGCGTTGGTGCCAGACGCAAGAATAGGACCATAAAAAAATGTTGAAGCAAGATCTCTTTACCGACGAACCTCCTTAACATGCAATAGAAGATTCAAAAACGTATGAGTTGCGCAACTAGGAGAAAGATGAACTTCATGAAGTCCGACGGTACTAAGATACTACCAACATCAGTTCAATGTCAGTTTGTGGACTGATACTGTCGGCGCCCATCTTCTTGGGTCATATCTGATGCCGTTTCCAGCAAGTGGACCAATTTATGTCACGTTTCTAATGTCCGAGTAGTCTGAACTGCTGGAGAATGTCTCTAGGTATTCTCCGTCGAACGTGGTTCCAGCACGACAGAGCTCTGTCATATCCTAACAGGAATACTCGTCAATATCTGAACGACGCTTTTCCGAACAGAGATATATGGCGTTGCGGACCGGTGGTATGACGTCCAAGAGTCCTCCACAAGTGAGTTCTCTAGATTTCTTTCCCTGAGACCACATGAAATCATTGATTTACGAAACACTGGCGGAGTTCGACGTAGTTCTTGTGGCAAGGATTGCGGTCACCGCAGGTAACATTGTTTAGGGAAAAACTTTTGAATTGTGCCTAAGTGTTCATTGGGAAGAGTTACAAAACCTGCATTGACGCAAGGGAGAGGCTTTTCGAACTATCATTGTTAAGTTTGTTTAATAAAATATTTATTTCTCTGATATTCGTTTTTTCCTATTATGATATTTCTCAGAAACTGAATTGACATTAAGTGTAAATGAAGGTTAAACTGTAAACCTCAGTGTCCGGAAAAATTAAAAGTTTTGAACTATTTGGTATTCGTGAAAAAGTTTTCATTTAACGAGTCCCTGCCTACTGTCAAATTTTGCACCTCTCGTTTTCAACATCCTGTGTGTGTCTTAAAGTTTGATAAAGATCGACGCAAATAAAATGCTTAGTAAGAGGATTATGATTAAAATCGAAACCAATTGTACGATTGTTGAACTTACTAACGCAACATCTGAAGGAATCAAAAAACAATTTCATTGGAGCGATCGGAGGCTGTCAAAAGAGTTTAAGCCTTTAGCTCTCAACAGTGTATCTTCGGTGCCAAGTTTGTCTGTGCTCCCGCTTCTGTACATGAAATAACGTATTCTACCCACTCCTGACGATATCTAAAATTGCTAAATCGGATGTAGTTTGTAATTTAAGGGAAGAAATAGCCTCGTGAAGTAATCTGATGAAAATGATAGAATATTGTGATATTAGGAAAATTTAGGAAAATATACAGTATTCAGGAAACCTGATTTTGTTTTTATGACTATTATTTGACAGCAATTTTTCTTGAATTTGCATCAACTTCACGCCAAATAATTTGTGACACTCTACATTTCTTTTTCATTATTTAAATAGTCAGGATTAAAACATAGCACGCAGATCACATTTTGAGAACAAACTTTTCTGGCGTCGGAAGGAATATTTTTCGCTCACTGTATCTCACTAAATGCCATCCAATTTTTCATCTGAAAATGAACAAGCACCTGAATCGGCATAAAATAACCACCGTTAGGGCAAGTTAAAATAAATTTCAGGGTGCTGAACATTTTATGCCCCAAGTTTTCCTCTGCAGTTTCAAAGTTCTCTTAATGGCGGGGCTACAGTAATTTTACTGCAAGGGAAGGATAACTGGGATAAAGATTGAACTTTAGGGTAATTGGCAGCAATTCGAAAATCAGATCCTACATGAATATTTACCTTCAACTAATATTTACCACCAATTTCCGTCAGCTTCGTGCCATGCAATTTTATGAGCGCGTTTTACTTTATATTCTCCCCTGACCCACCTGAGCTTTCTCATCTTTATTTCTCGCGTTTTTTTGATTCGTCAATGTACCGAGGTTTGATTATGACGTATAAATGCCACTTGGCAACCGTTTTTCTCGGGGTAGGAGAGTATTTTTACGTTCTGCAAATCTCTTTAGATTGTATTAATTTTGGAAATTATTAATGTAAAATCAACTACAACTGTTAAATATAAGACGTGTTCATGAACTTTAAATACACTTCAAAGGGCTGATAACATTCTCCATCAAATTATTTTTTATACAGCATCAAAGTTTCTGTAGCAATAGGATTGAATTAGGAAATCTCCTCACTCTAGCTAGTGGGCGACTACTTCAAAAATCTGGTAACAATTTCATACATTTTGTCTCCTGCCCTACTGAAGAACCAATTTTGAATTTAGAGGACCACAATGCCATCCCATTCGTATTTCAAACACAGACAGAGAACAAGCTTCCCAGTGAACACGTCAATTATTCCTCCTGCTCTCCCGCAGACAAAGACTGCGAGTCCAAATTAGGTCGGTACATTGCGTGAGGGAACACGCCAGCCACTCCCTCTCATTTGAGCGCCGGCCACGCACCGCACACACGCTGGCCTTCAGTGTGCGCAGCACTAAAACCTTCGGCCTATTTCCATAGGCACGAGTTCTCCGACCTGGATGGGGAAAATAGCTGTGCGCAAATGTGAGTCTTCATATTTCCGGTTTATTCGAGCTCTCTCTGACGTCTCGTTGTAAGGACTTTTTATCGTATGTTGAATGTTTGACTAATTTTTTTAGTTGAGTCAAGAGTTAGTTGAGAATTTCCCATTTATTCACGTAGTCTAGAAATTTGATTTGACACAGTGGTTTTATATTGTGTTCACGTCATGAAACTCTCCTTACACTCAAACAGTGAGTGAAAATTAGACCATGGCTCAGATAATTATTCCTCGCACTTATGTAACCTTAAGCGTCCAAGGGAATTCCAAAATCAGCTTCCAGGAGCGGCTCCAATATAATTGAATTTCTCACATTAAATTTTCTATTTAAATGTGGTTTCTGCACTTCGTTGCTGAGTGGGAGTTCCGTCCTCAGTCTGATATTGGCTACAGCCTGGCCTCACTATCAGCCTAATAACGGAGGTTGAAATATCGGTACAATGGAGAAACAAATCTAACCAAAAATAATCAACATCTGTCAATATGATAGGCAATGATTTCATTACAAAATAACAATTTTGATGGAGGACTTTTCTATTTTCTCAGATTTTCCCTGATAACAGTACCACGCATACGCAAATATCGGAGGCAAGTTTGACAGCTGGCTTTGATTAACTAGAGTGATTAATAAAGTGAAAATGAGCCAGTAGAAGAACATAGACGTTTATTTAAATTCACGATGAGGGGGCATTAATTATCACATACTATTACGTAATCAACTATTGACTTCACAACTAAATATTAGCTCCCTCACACTTGTAGAAACTGATTCAGGATTATCCTACCATGGATAAAACGAGGTAAAGTTGTTTGCTTATAAGCTTATATTAAATTCATGATGGGCCACAAATTTTCTTGAGTTCGTTTGATGGCAAGGTGCTACTTTCTATATTTAGGAGACCAGTCGCTTTCGTTCATCGAATACGTCCCTCAAAATTATGAAGGCTTAGATAGAGTAATAATTAATCCTCTCACATCCTTCCCTTATTATCACGAGAACACTTGGAAATTAATGAATGTGTTTTTATATTTTGCTGCAAAATTCGACGATGTCCGAGATCTTGCACCATGAGTGACATTGAACATGAAAAAACGGAGTTCCCATGGGCGTTAATATTGGACGTTTAATTATGTAAGAGTATAATTTCCCAGTCGTGATGCAGCATGTTTTTTGTACTTGTACTTCACATTTACGACAAGTTTGATTTTTGATGTGAAGATAGACTTCTTCGTAACACAGGAACACATGGAGCTACATCGTGACAATGATTAGGCCTACTTATTATTGGTTTTTCTCATTACAAGTTTGATTACTGTGCCAATGATGGCTGTCTCCGCGCCGTCCGTCAACGCAGCCACAGGTTCACAAGCCCAACCCATGCAACATTGATCTTCAAAAGAATTATTTTCATCGTTGATGCTCTTAAAGATGTATTTTTCAGAGCCTTCGAGACACCATACCCAGAGGGGACCACAAAAGCCCGATATATATGTTGAATGGTGCTTCATTCAGTGTATCACCGATGCAGTCATTCTTCTGCTAGCACAAACTGCGCGAAAGTGGTCCGAGTAATTACTAACTTATGGTAATTTTATACCAAGGTTTTGATTCCTGTGACCCACCTTGTATAGCATCAATTAAAATATGCACATAATGCAATGAGCACTAACCCTGTTTACGAAGGTTTCAGCATTCAAATGTATGTCCACGAGGGATTTAACGAGCAATCTTTATGAGGTGTGTGCTGGAGAGATTGGTAAGTTAAAGAGTTCATTTTCACGAACTTTATCCTTGAAACCTTGAGTCAAAGCTTGATGTAGATTAAAATCAACTCTTTAGTTGAAACCTCTCTCCACGTTTAGGGTACGAGCTCGTCAGGGTGGTACATGTTCAGTTATTTTTCATTGAGGGATAGGATGGACAGAGTTCACAAATCTTTTGGCTTTAAACACGAATTCCTAACATGTGTCTAAAACTCATGTTTGAAATTTAGGAAAGGTAGATTTCTCTGATGAACATTTGTAGTCGATGAGTTTCGAAAGAATGAAATTAAATTAAATGAGGAAGACCACCATAGCTCTTAAATTAACATAGCTCCTACCAGTCGTGGCCATTGCAATCTATCTACGAAAAGATTTTATTTTCAGTGCACAGATTTGAGCTATGCTTATAAATAATTATTAAAAAAGTACTTTATGTACTCTTCGAGAAAGCAGTAACTTCAGCTCGAGTGTTCAGTATGTAGTGTAAGATTATATGTATACTCAGACCTGATTTTATTTCAATAGCTATAACAATTACAGAGAGCACTTTACACTAGGCAATAAAGCTAAAATTAACTCATTGAACTTCTGTTCATTTTCATGAGTAAAGTTAATTAAGCTTTGAGGCAACTCGGACTACCTCTTAAAAGCATTCAAGTTCTTTAAAAACTGCTCAGAATCTTGAAATGCTGATTTTCCTCGTCAACCTCGAGAACGGATCACGCAGCACCTTACACATGTGAAACCAATTTTTATAAGAACCTACAATTCAAAAGATAAAGGAAACCACAGGATTTAATTGACAATTATATTACGGTGTGTATTTCGTTAAGTTCTTGTGAGGTTTGGTTCATGAAACGTTTGCGAGTCAATAAGTAATTCCTTTTTATTTATTCTTTGAAACAAGAATAGCCACATCTTATGAGGGATTTTAATGAGACACTTGAGGGCGACAAAAACGTCGAAAACAAACACTAAATTACAAAACAAAACCCTTGTCGTTCACAGGGGTCGTAATGTTAACTTGTTTGCTTCCCATGCGAGAGGGACGGCTTGAAGGTAAACGGAGCTCAAATTTTTAAGGGGAGCACAAAAGTACTCAAAGTGGCCTTGACGACACTTTATGAGAGGCAGACCGGGGAGCAAATAAAATAATGGCTGTGAAGTCAAAAGAGAAACAAAGTGACGTTGGGTCAAACACTTGAATAGTGAAAAATAAAGTGTAAATGCCATAATTAGCAATGATGCCATCGTACGTGTACAGTGTCACCACATCCAGTTGAAAGTGAAAAATTTGTTAGCACACGCAGAAAATCTTATCGTGTTATTGGGACTGATTTTCAAACAAGACATCGATTCAGCATGGTAATAAATAACTTAATTGATGAATGAATCATTCCTACATCATGTACGACAGTAATTTAATTCCGATCTTTAACTCATGAACATGATATTGCGATTTAATTTTTTCATCTAATTCATTTACGTGCCCAACCAGCTTAACTTCAACCTCTAACTCATAAACATGATCTTGCAACTCAATTGCAACCTCTTCTTCATAACCCCTCAGGATAGGCAATTGGTTTCGGTTAGTTTGATTTGTATCCCGAATGCTATGGGGCCTGACGCCCTCACGGGAGAAGATGATAAGTTACCTCAGCTTCAGATAGGCATTCGGACTTTCATCTTCGTGTCCAATTCGCTTCTTTCAACTTTCATACATTATTCGCTACCTCTTCTTTGTATTCTCGACATGTTTCATCCCAAATCTGTATCTGGGTGCAGGGTATCCTGTGTAGGAACACACCTTGTGCATTGATTCCACGTTTTCCATGGTCCATTTTAAAAGGTTCCTTTTCTTTCTGCAGCGGAAACATTTTTGTAGTGAAAATGAGTCATAAAGCAGTTATTATGTTGTCCTATATTGTTATTAATAATCATGATCTCGCATCACAATTTTAATTTTCAATACATAAACATTACCATGCCATTTAATTTTAACCTCAAAATCACACACATGCCCTAGCAGTCATTCCTTGCCATGACCGTTAATTCAATTTTAACCTGTATGGATCATTAATATGTCCTTGCATGATTATTTTGACTTTTTATTCATGAGCTTCGCCTCGCTCTCGGTTTTAACCATGAACATGACTCGATCTCACACCATAATTTGATCTCTAGTTTAGCCTTTTGTCAAAATAATCGTTTTACTTAATGTATCAAGCTAATTAATTTGTGTTCAAAATTTATTTTTTAACGAGTAACCCAATTTTATTTAGCAACGATTATAAGACCGGTAAAAATTGCATCGTAAAAAATACATAACAGGAAATCCTGTGCATTCCTGTTAATGTAAACAAGCTTGAATTACACATTATTGTCATTTTAGTGCTTTCTATGAAATTTCTTTGAACTAGATCTTCAGTGTGATTATAAAATATTACTAATAATACCAATGAAATTGTGAAATATCTATGTTGCCCTAAGGATAACCTCAAGTATATGAAGGCAAGAAGTAAATTCTGAATGTTAGCGTATTTGGAGAATTAAAATTGCTCTCAAATATCCCACTCAATAATTTTCACATAAGAGCATTTTTCAAAAAATTGCAGTTCGTTACATGTTATACACAAACTGAAAAGTGAAACAGAAAAATTTACGTAGCAGATGGTCACACCACATTAAAAATTGAGGAATTAATAAATACTAAGAGCATACTTAGAACTTTTTTCCCCCAATTTTCTATCGCACATCGCAGTGTGCGTACGATCGCAGTGCAAGAAATAGAAGAGTGCCTCTCACGGACTCGTTAAAAGGAAAAACGGGATGAGCCTGTTTCAATGAAAAAGCTTTTACCTTGACTATATTTTCTATTCCTGTATGTATATGTAGAATTTTGTGTTCAGAAGCCAGGGGCAAGAAATTATTTTAAAATACACGTTTCAGAATAATCTGTAAATTTATGACGTAAATGACATGACAAATTTCGACTGATTTATTCACTACAAGCAGGTACACTCTTGCAGGTAAGACACAAGAATGAACACAATATCTAACTGTTGGCCAAACTGTTGGCATCGTTGGCTCAATGAGTATCGAGGTCTTATTCTTCATGAATAAGGCCTCGCTTCATGAATTTTGTTCATGTGAGCCCTACTAATGCTGCCTAATTTCTCTTCATTCAATGACCTTCACAAAATCATGAGTTTTTAAGAGCGTTTTCCTAAACAAGACGAATGAAGCTCTTGTTGTCGCAATGAAAAACCAGGATAGCTACAAAGGATGAGAATCATTTACAAATGATTCTCAAAGCATCATTGGTACTAAAATGTCATCATTTCTGCGTCTTAAAATCTTCCTTCATCAGCAAAATAAATGTGGTATTGTCTGCTGGAAATATGTTCGAAATGTTAACGACTCAGGATTGCTACAGAATTCTCTAAAATTTCAAAAGAATTATGTAGGTTTCATGTACGTTATCGGATTGAAAGTGTGGTACACACTCCGACACCAGGCTGCAAAGGACTTAAATATAAAACGTTCTATTGTGTTCACGATATTTAGGTACGCCTTTTAGAGTCCAGTCGTTTAAATTTTGATTTTAATCAAGTCGCTAACGCAGTGAGGATTTGAAACATTATCGCTGATGTTCATCTGTATCAAAAATAGTCGCTTCTAGAAATGAGTCAGTAATTCAACAGTCGATAGTTCAGGTATAAATACGCAGTGACACCAATTCATGCGTGGTAAAGTCACAACATCATGAAATTCCCGTTCCGATATTAGGAAATTTGCCTCAATATTAAAAAATTCAAACAATGAAATTTGAAAGTTCCCACTTAGTGGACATTTTAGGTATAAAGGACCAGAAATGTAAGGTTAATGGGGATATGCCGTTCATTTGTCATTGATGAGGTTAAACACTTATTAAGTATACGGACTTTAGCGTTAGCCAATTAAACTCGATCGCAGCGTACGCGCGCAGTTGTATAGATAGCGCTACATTAGGTTCTTCATCTTAAGCGGTTCGCAGCAACCACAGAAGAAACTAATGGCTTGTCAGGTGAAGCCCGCACTTAAATAAAAAGTGTGATAAAATGTCGAAACTGCGCAACGATTTCGCTGTATAAAAAAGGAAATATTCCAACTGAATGATTATTTGACCAAGATGTGGTCAAGTTTTTTTCAATAAAATCCACCAGCTAGCTGCAGCACACAGCGTTATATTAGTAGCTTTTCGAACGTAGACACGGGAGCCCTGAACATTTCAGCACACGAGTGTAAGATGCAGGCGATAGTGAAGCATCGCTCATCGCGGGGGCACGAGGTACGTAATTTGAGAAGTCTTATAATGTAGCATTTGCAACTAAACAGCAAAAACTAAAGCCAAATTGTGGATACAGCTCTACAATTTTGCTTTCTGCATGTACGTTTTGAATTAAGCTAGCTTTGTTAACTATTACGAAGCAAGAGCTCAATTTCCCATGTGCGCATAAATTTCATATATGTAGATATCGCTGTACTTAAGGCAAATACTTTCGTGTGAGACTTTAATTTTCGAACTTGAAAATTATACATATTTAACGTAAAATTTCCGTTATACTAGAAAGATCAAGTTAAGTGATGAATGAAATAGAGTATAGACAATAATTATTGAACATTGTGCAAAATCTTTCTAGGCATAAAACTTTTAGTCCATGGTCACGTTTAGGTGAGTAGAAAAGGAGGAGGAAATTGCAGTACGCATGTCGTCATCATTTGAGAGGAATGTGAGTTGGCGAGACGTTGCGCAGCAGGTACAGCATGTACAGAGCGCTGCAGGCCGCGCTGAGTTTGCGGGCAACTTCACACCCTACACCTCGACTGCTCATGTCTTCATGGTACTGCGAGCAGTGTGTGTGGACAGTGCGTAAGTGTCAGAAGGAGTAGAGCAACTGAAACATCCTGGAATCTACTGTGGTAGAAAGTTATGCCAAGAGAGTCTAAAGTAAAAATCCGGTGGAATAAGTAAGCTGTGTTTTTATCTGAAAATCCTTCTGAAATGCGAAGCAATTTGAACTCACCGTGGGTATAAATTGAGCTCACACTGAGAATATTGAGTGCTGTTGGTGTTATAAAAATCCCTATATAATGTGTATCCTTCCGTAAGCTTGATATCCATTATGCTAAATTGATCTGTTGAACCAAATTGCTACGTCACGAAATAACTGAATTTAAAATGCCTGTAACGCGCTGTTCAGACTCTAAATTTAAGGATATCGATTTTTATAATACACTAGATTAAATCGTTTCCCTGGTTCTGCAAAGATATTAATTTGTGTGGCTTCAGAGATGGCTAATAATGTAGCCCATTTACTTCACGTAACGATTACATTTCCATTTCAAAATTTTTTCCTTAGCCTTCATGCCTTTTTTTGTTGCTTACATGTTGCCTTGTATGAGCTAATTTCAGAAGAAAAATGTTTTAATCTTTACACGTTGTCGTTATTGACCCATATCGGTCATACCTATTACTGTGCATAGTTGCCTTCCTCTGTATACTCTTTTCATTTCCCCTTTGCTATTTCTCCAAAGTATCTTGGGAGGTTTAAATTCCTCCTTCAAGACTTATTGACTCTTCATCCCATCAAGTCCCGCGACATTAGATCTGTTGTCAAGATGAAGAGCTTTTGGAAGATCAAATATTGATCGTGAAAGGCTTCTATGTTTACTAGAAATGTCTCTTATTCCTTCAAAACGGATTAACCAGATGAGGAATTAGTGGTTTATTTCTATTCTTCAATCATTGTCGAAAATCTGATGAGAAACTTTAAGGAGAGAACCTGCATAAGGAAGAAAATTTTAGAACTTCAAATTCAAACTAAAACTTTTCTCCGTTCTCGAAGTTGTTTCCTGCAGTGAATGAAATGATGCTATAGTCACACTTAAATTTTTGAAAAACAGGCAAATTGAACTTGTAGGGAAATGTGTATTGGTGTTTTTCGTCAGCAGCGACCGCGGTTCACAATTTTCTCGAATTTTGTCATTATTTAATAACTGAAAAATAATAACATTCTAATATAAGCTAAGGTATTCTGAGAAAATCATTATTCTTGAGGCAAGAAATAGTCAGTTAATAGCCTGATGTGTCGACAAGCTTGATAAAATATCTTCACCTCCTCCACACTTCTTGCAGGTTTCTGCTCGATGTACGAGGGCAAAGTCAAGCCTGCTTGGACAGCCTCTGCGCATATGTTGACGAATTAGTTTCAACCTCGTTGTTGGCCACATTCTTGCGATGCTGGTGGATATTCTGAACTCCTCGGCGTAACTTCGCCTCTTACCACCACGCGTCAGGGACCCTAGCTCGCCTGACGCGAGCCGACCTCCTCCAGACGCTGGGCAAGCAAAAAGTGTGATAGCTTCACCAGTTGAGCTGCAGGCGATTGGCAGTATGATTCTGTTACATTTTTCAAGTGCTGGTGGAGTAGTTAGATGCTCATGCACTCGTTTGCCATCATTTCAAACTACGAAGTTGACTCAGAGCTTCAATTACTGTAGGATAATATTAGAGTGAACATGCAACACGCAACGGCTGAGCGTATGCAATTCCACTAGCGAAATTCAGTCCGGGTCAAGATATGTTGGTATTTCTATTTTTAAAATATCGGTGGAGTAGTTGCACACTCATAAAGTTGTTTAACACTACCTTGTTAATGAAACGAATTAATTCTATCTTTGATAATATGTATACGGTCTAAGTACTTTCTTTTTAATTGAGATAGGGTCAGTCCAAATTAAAAATACCTATAAATTTATCACCTATTGATCTGGATCATAAACAGAATGACTTGTATAAATTTCATCTGGGTAAAATTTGTCACAAATATTTGAAGATACATATTTTAAAGAAAAACATGCAACATTTTTTTAAACGAGTCGTTATGTTCGTGCAGAATAGGTTCGTGCAAAACATGCTTGCCTGTTGATACAGTTCATTCGATGTATAAATTCCAAATAATATTTCAAACGTGTTTATATATTCACGAAGAAAAACTGGGCATTTCTCAGCATAAGTCTCTTCAGCATTTTGTTTTCCTCGTTGCTACGAAGTGGAGGCAGAGCTTCAATTAAGGTAGGATAAAATTATAGCGAACATGCGACACGCAACGGCTGAGCGTCTGCAACTATATACGTGAAATCCTGTCCGGGTCAAATTCCCTCATGCAGAAGCGAGTAGCAGCAATTCCAGTTCAGTTTCAAAGGATGGCTACTACGTAATTCTTTTGTACGTGTATTCTAGACCATACTCTAACAAGCTCTTTTCATTTCCAGAAAATATCATGAACACCTATTTATCTTGAGAACCTGGCATTGATTATAGGTTTATTAGGCCTCACTTGCATCAATTTTGAAGGACTGCCTGGACGTCGAGTAATTCTAAAATATCTTGTTTACAGAATATCGGAATTGAATGCAATGCCTGAGCACCCGGACGATGACTTTTTGGACGAGCGCACTGACGGAGCTGTCGCGTGCTAACGAGTCCATGTTAGGAGCACCAGGAGCTCGTTATTTTGCTAATGGTCTGTTGCAGGTCAACTTCGGATACGGATAAGAAAAAGAAATTCCAACCGTCGTTTGTTGGTATTCTGGTGAGCGGAAAATCTTTTACTATCACGAAAAAAATTATGTTACGTGCCTTCGCAAAATGTACATGGAGACAACAACAGCAACGAAGCATAAATAATGGTTTACTAGTGTTGGAGCATATGATTAGAATTGCCTCTTGAATAAATAATTAACTGACGAACGCAGCTGGCAATATGTTCTGTGCTATAAGCCGAAACATGCTTTCTATATTCCCACTGAATTTCTTGAACTTGTTATGCTGTATTTAGAAAGTGATTCAGCGAATGGAGTCCAATCAATCGACAATTAGAGCAAAATCTAATCTTTTTATTGTGGCATTAGAGAATTTCCATTTGATGGATTGAGCTTTGCATCGTAACAATCCTCTCACTTACTCACAGCATTAGGGTGATGAATAAAACGTGCTTTTCCACGTCCGTTTATTCTGAAGTACTCTGCTGTGCATCTGGGCCATCTACGTTTTAGAGTTTCGTTGCATTTCAATAAGATATAATTTAATTGGGTGTATTGAAAGAGCTGAATTTATTGCGTGATGCTTGAAGCAATAAATTACTCACAAATTTGCGTTGATTTAAAAGATATAGACTAAAATTTCAGATAGAATACAAAAAAAAATCAAAAGAGAATTTACTGATTTGGAGCACCAGTGGTGTTATCTAGTTTGGCACTCTGAATTTTTTGAACACTTCTGAAACATTTGACTCATTTGGGCACTCCTGGAGTACTGTTTGGCTCAGAGCAGATGAAGAATGTTGACCTATTTACTCACTTTTGAAGTACTTTAGTACTTGAAGCACTGGTTGAATATTGACACATTTTATTCAATTCCGTGTAAGTGGCTTATTTGGAGCACTATTATTATATCTTCTTATTGTTGCACTTATTGAGTTCTGACTTTTGGAAGTCGAAGGGAATGTTAACTCATTTGAGAATTGCTCAAATTGTAACTTTTTGCAGAACTCCTGAAACTTGGATTTATTTGTGACATTTCTGATATATTAACTCATTTGGTGCAGTGCTAGAATATTGGCTAACATGGAGGTTGGCAGGAATATGGACTACAGTATTTGGAGCGTTGCTGGAATGTGTAAACAGTTTAAACTTGACTTCCACTACACGCAGGAGATTTAAAATCGGCATCTATGGTGTTCTTTGAGACCAACTAACTTTACCATTTCCAGGTCTATTTCACGTAAACGAAATTCAATATTACACTAACGAAATTCAATTTCACACAAACAAAAAGACAATTTCACACAAATGAAAATTCACTTTCGCATGTATCACAGTTACAACTTCTGTAAATACATTTCACCCTTCCAACAAATGTTTGTTTTCCGTTACTGCTTTAAAAATTGTAATACATTCAGAATGATCTCGTAATGAAATACAACAAGATATCTGCAAACAACAAAAAGAGAATTTTCGAGCCTTCAATTTAGAGAAGAATTGAAGAGAACTTTATAAAAATTTGGGAATATTGTTCGCACTGCTTATAATTGGGTACGAAATGAGCAGCCTGAGGCATAGAAAAAGGAAGCATTAAAGATCAGAAGAACAGAAAAAATAATGAACTGCTTCGTCGATCATATTGAGAAACATTCGTCAACAACTCTAGCGGTGAGTTCCACAAGTGATGTTGACGTAGACTTCTCAATACGATCGACGAAGCAGATTATCATTTCTTCTGTTCTTCTGGTCTTTGATGCTCCCTTTTCCTTTGCCTCAGGCTTCTCATTTCGCATCCAATCATAAACTGTGCGTAAATCAATCCCCAAATTTTTACAAAGTTCTCTCCAATTCTTTTCTTCACTGAGGCTTCGCAAATTCTCTTATCGTTCGCGGATATTTTGTCACATTTCATTACGAGAACTTTCTGCATGTGATAAAATCTTCAAAGGAATATATGTAGAACAATAAATATTTGTTGGAATGGTGAAATATACAATGCATTTGCAGAATTTGTAATCATGAAACATGGGAAATGAATTTTTCGTTTGTAGAAAACAGACCTGAAAATGGTATAGTATTACATTTTTAATGCACCTGCTGTCAAAATTTTCCTCAATGTATAATTGTTCAAATCTTCAGAATTCGTGCGCATAAAATTGTTTTGAGGAATTAGTTAAGAGAACAAAAATTTTCTGTGCCTTTAAACCCAGCCGTTTTCCTCGTGCAATTCGCATGAGCTTCTCCTAAACTCAATGTAGCTTCAGTTCCAGACTGTCCGAGCAGAGGAAAGGAAGGTTCCGTTAGTTGTGCTTGTTCTGAGTTGCTGCGTCCGCTTAGACCCTCGCATGCAATTTGAGTCCCGGAGAACGATGAGCAAAAGTATTTAATTCAGCTTCTCAGACTGAATGTTTTGAGCATGGTACAAAATTTTCATTCAATATCATTCGCCCCAGAAATGGATTAGTCTCTATTAACTTAGTTATTGCAGATATGTCCAGAAGCCTTCCCTCTGCAATTAGTGTAGTCTTAGTCTTTCTCTCTTTTTTTTTGTCATATATTCCACTGATGATTGTATTTTGAACTTTTTATAACTCGGTAATTTTGTATTTTTACAGATAGTTGAAAATGGCCAAAATTTGGTCGAAACGTTCTCTTTTCTGATGAAATGTTTTTTAAAGAAAAATTATTTCAATTAAAGCGATTTTCTTTGCTCTTTTTTTCATCGTTAGACTTTGCAAAAAGCAAAACTTTTACTTATATCCATGTCCAGATAGTTCCATGCATACCTAGCCAGAACTATCTTACACACAGTATATGTAAAAGGTTAGAAGCTGTAAAAGAACTCAGTTTCCGCCACCTGCTTCCCTGCAGGCAGTTAATACACAAGTGAGAAGTATCCTTGCGAGTATCTTCATGAGGGGACAGCCCAGACTTTGAGAAAGGAACTTCTGACTGCTGCAACGTCAAGGGACGCTTCATCATCTCCAGCAACTGAGAAGACAAAAGTAATGCGCTATGGCAAATTATGAGAGATTTTTTGCCACGCCGAGAGCAGCCATGAAACTCATCAGAAGCGTTTAATTACACATTTTCTAGCGTTGTGGTGATAAACGACATCCTTATTGAACCATGCAGAGCTGAAGAAATGATTTACATCTATTACAACAGATAACTGAATTTTAATGATCAATTCAGATATCTAGGCTTATACTTACTAGTTTAGAAATTATTTAGAGACTCGTGATCCCTGACTCATCTAGCTCTCATGTCCCCGAAATTTATTGGAATTTTTTCGTCTAGCACACGCTTCATGTAAGCCAAGAAAACCCATAAAGAACAATACTTTACGACCAAACTTAATCGTTTAATCGCTTGCGCAATCAGACTTTGGGAACTTTAGCGCATAGTGCCTTGATGGTTTTTTTCGGAAAGAGACGACATATTACGAAAGTTTCTACTTTAGTTTGAAATTTATGTCGTTCTTATCGGAATGCCATCTTCGCCTCCCTATCCTGCTCAGGGAAATGCTCTGCCTTCCCTGGCCTTCATTGAGCTTGTGAGATGAGAAGAATGTCGCCAGTTCTTTCACAAGGCTGGAACTGAGCCCTCAAAAGAGCTGACTGAATTTTTGCAGGATCCACGGAGTTTTTATGTCGCTCTGCTAGTTATAAATTGAAAGAAACTTGTGTCTCTTTTGCTCGAATTTTTTTGGTTGTTCTTACGCTTACCAGGAATTATATCTTTATTAAAAAAGCATAGATTGAAAAACCTCAAATTGTTGTGAAATAGAACGTCTCTCGGCTTGAATCTGTCGCTTGTCTCGTGCAGCCGTCTTGACATTCTCAATAGCACATCATGGGAGAATTTTCCGACAGTGTACGACACTCGTCCGGGGGATGCGGTTAAGACCATAATGATAGTTATGACATCATTATTGTACCACAGAAGCGAGATTACTGTATACAGACGCCTACCGTTAGCAGAGATTGCAAGTAAGTCTTAATTGTACATTCGTCAAATGCGATGGGTGTGGTTCCCAATACCCTTTGAAAAGTCTCTGTGCAAAGTGTAGCCTTTTGTTCTTTTTGTGGTAGTCATTGATTGAAAGATCCGCTTGCCAAAGAAAAAAATATTTAAATATTACACTCGTTTGGCATCACTCATTTAGGATAATGCAATATTCTCGCCTGTTCTTTTGAATTCTTATTATGGCTAAAAATTAGTGGTATTAAAATTGTAACTGTACACCTCATTCACAAGGCATGTCACTGGAATCAGGGGGATCAAACCATGTACGAGAAAACACATGTAATATTTTGAGATTCCAATTGAATACCAATTCAACAAAAGTCGAATCAATATGTTTTCGCAGCAACGCAACACTCAAAATAACACGTAATGTCCTGAAAGTTTGTCTCAACAAATCTTTTTCCTGTGGCACTGAGGGAACGTTTTTTTCTAGACCAGAACACAACAGCATTGGAGGTGTTTTTAGAGTGGCACTCCACTCTAGTCCGAGATGCGAAAATAACATCCTTCGTCTCCTTTTTTAACATGCCATGACGCTCCCCCTCATTATTTCGCTTAGTTCGGCTTTACTGGCAAGATTAGAGCGTAAACATCATTTGCACGACTCATGCTACTAACATTGACAGTGATGATGTATTAGAATCGCCCACAAACTTACCTTGCTCAGCCCAGGTAAGCCTTTCAAATGTAGCGCAACTTAACTCAGTTTTACTAACGTAATAATTTTGTTTTTGCTCAACAAATAAAACCGAGTCTAACACATTCCTCGGTTAACTTAGAATTCATTGGAAAATATGAAACCTCTAATAACCTGGATGTCCGAGAAAAAAAATTCGAAAATTTGCGCAGCTTCTAACAGTAGTTCTTTGCGGAATTAGCTTCGTAGTTTGACAGCCTTTCTTTCTCTTTCTCGCTCTCTTTCTCTCACTTTCTTTCTAACTTTCTCTCCCTTCTCCTCCCTCTCTTTTATTGACAGTCCGATTCACCACGATTCACCTCGGGACACAACACATTGTGAAAAACTTGCGTAGTACCATAGCACATATGCAGCATCAATAGGCAGGCGCGGCAATGGCTGTGGAGCAACACATGTAGACGTAGACGCCATGTCCACTTTCTTGAACCGTGACCTGGTCACCATTACGGTAATTCCGTCAATGAACTCCACTGAGTGGTACTGAACTGTTAATGGCTATTATTTAAGAATGATAATTTAAGGCAGTGGAGTGTCTGCTCACCGACCAGCTAATGATCACAATTTATTCGCAGCTGTCATAACAATTGGCTCAAGGTACGTCGCTGCTGTCATGAACACGTCTCACAGCACTGAACTGCACGAACATTAAAAGACGAACAGCACGAACATTCAAATCTGCAAGCTCAACTAAGTAAAATTCTGTGAGAATATACGCGGACAGAAGATACTGAATCATTTATTCAGCTTAGACAACAGTACTGCATGACGTCAGAAGCTGCAAGTTCCATCCATGAATGATTTACTAAAAAGGCGCACCGAGTGTTCCATGTTAGACTCCAACGCAAACATGGACAGAATTTTTTGATGCATGGTTCTTGTCCTGATATGTTAAGATGAGATTCACTAAACGCGTTTATCAACACAGTTGTTCGCATACATAGCTGAAAAGAAAACAGGCAATATTTTTTACTCGATGTTAATAGCATCAGAGGACGTTTTCCTCCTTTTTCTTGTTTAAAACTTTCCCTACACTACTCAACTGTATTCAGTCAATGAGCGTCCAACCGTTTTTGACTGGTTTTATGAAGCTACTACCAGGTTTGTCTTAGGACGTAATTCTGGTTAAGCTTACTTAAAGTAGGTTGAATAGAATTTAGTCTATCTTTTTATCTTTCTTTATCACATACTTAGTCTATCTTTTTCGCCGATTGATTCTCATGCATCCGTTCTGTAGGCCTCACCTGCATTTTCATACGAGTATATACATACCAATCGGTCACAGTGACGACGATATTCCTCATCATCGCCAAAGACTCTTTTTACGGCTCTAACGAGGTATAAAAATTATCGTTGACCGTAAAGAAATAACTAAGCATGATCATGCTGGGCGGGCGGCTGTAACCAAGCCAAATGATAGTCAAAATATCTTGTGTGCGTTGGCATATTTGTTGTTAAGTACACACTCATGTAAATTTGCATCCATACACTTGTGTACATTTATATGTATAAACATTATGTATATGATGATCAAGTTCAATATAAATACTTACAAATGTATGTATTTATGTATTGTATTTATGAGAGTATGTATAGAACCATAAAAATGTATAAGTTTACTGTTTAGTTATAATTTAACTCTTCTATAGCCCCCGCAATGCATAACCATGTTTTGGTATCTCTTTGAGGCCAGCGATAATTTTGATCCCTCTGTCTTGCGCTGCAAAAGTGTCTTTAGGGACGGTCTGCCGTCAATACAGTCGTCGCCATTGTGGCGATAGACATGAATAAAGATGCGTGCGAGGCATCGAAACGAATCCATGATTATCGACCATGAGGCGAAAGTTTAAACTGGGTATGAAAATCTCACAACAAATGCTTTATTCTGGTTTTCTGCGTCTGGCCATTCCAACGCTGAAGAAAACGGGAATTTTTCTATTGTCTCCTCACTACCATTGATCATGTGATAGGTTGTTTTTCATTTTTAAAATTATTGCGCATCGCTAACGAGCCTTTACCCATTTTTCCGAACCGAAATGTTTTAACTTAAAATAATAAGTCTACTTTTATGTGTTGCATCATACTTTATAAAAAAGTCATAAATTTCAGTTGGGCATAACTTACCAAATGAATTTAGGTTTTAAGGCAGAAAATAGCGGCCCAAAGAATGCAAACAATAATCTCCTTACTCGTGCCATGGCTTCGTGAAATTCTTCGTCGCACACTTGAAGGAAGAAAGAATTTCGCTAGTGCTTTTATATCTTTTTATTGCTATTTCTCGCAAAAAAAGAAGAACATTCATTGACAATAAGTTACACGCAAAATTTTCCTCACCCTTTCTGATTCTTTCCAGAACTGATCGACGCGCAACGTTGTTCCTAACCATGTCATTAGAGTGAACTAAACTTGTGTGCTCTACCAGAGGCACGTCAGTAAGTAATTATCAGGTAAAAGTAAATTCCGACAAATGAAATCAAGAATATTTCAAGCTCACACAGCCAGGAGAAACGAAGAGAATGCGAGGACTAAGCAGCAGTATTAAATGGAGATGAAGGTGTACTTCTTTTTGCGAAAGTTTTTCTTCGATAGACCATTTCCACACTAATTCTAATGTTCGTAAAAACGGAAAGAAAAATTTTGTCACAATCGTCTGCGTCATACTCTGTGAGAGGCAGATTATCTCTCGCCAGCCCTGACAGCCTCCTCAGCTCCTCTTCAGAGCATCGTACTGCGCCATATGAGGTGCTTCGTTTCCTCACGAACTCGATGAATACAATTCCGTATAATTTGTCAACTTTAAACCAATGTACTAGTTATCAAATTTGTAGGCACAGATGCCGCATCATAAGCCGCACCGTAGACATCGTCTTTCAAAGTACTGGTTAGAAATGAAACTTTACAGACAGGCTAAAGAAATGCTCGTACTTTGTCAATTTGAGAGAAATCTCGGCTATACTGAGAGCAACAATAGGCTTCCAGTTCAGCAACATATTGCTTACTATGCCATCCACCACAGAACACATAAACAAATAAAATCAGTCAGATTTACAACCTTATAGACTAATGGTGAGTACTTATGAACTCCTATTAATCACATTTTATTTTTACATTCAGTTATGGTACAGCGGTATATCTTACAAATTCCAGTTTCAGAAATTCGCTACCAGTATTCTGACACGAGAGTGAAATTGCTCATCTAACACAATAGTTCACCAATGAATTATTTACATGACAACATCTCACATTGAAGCATGATAATCTAAAGGGCTAATATATTCACATAATAGCCGAGTTGTGCATTGAAGCCTGTAATTTTTGATCCAATGTTTCGATGTCCTCTAGCACTTTCATCAGACCATCTTGGGTTCTCCACTTGTTCCAGTAGCGTCCATGATAAGGTCATGTAGTCATCGCAAATTTTTTTCCGGCTCAAAATATCCACTTCTTGTCAACGGACAGCATTTTTAGCTCTCAAATAGGAACACTGAACGAAATGTTCGGAGAATATAACACCAATTCCACCCAAGCACATCATGAACAGAGAAGGTCTTTATCCAGAAGGATTTACAGGCGCGAATGCACAACTGGACGCAGGTGCGTGGCGCAGCGAGGCCGCTCAGCGTCACGATCGCCAGAGCAGCAGCGCGCTGGGCAGCAGCAGCAGGACGGGGGCCGCGGTGGCCGCCTCTGGGGAAGCCGACACCTTCATCGCCGCCAGCGTGTCTCCTGTTGAAACGTAAATCGAACGTTCGATTATCGAAGCCCCGCAACATAGCGTGCACAAAGAGGTGGCTTCTCTGTCACCTTCAACCTTCGTGTGACAAGCACTTCAGAAATAATGCATCAAGGACAGAATTGAAAACGGAGAATGTATTTTTATAAATGATGAAGGCGTGTTTCTAAGGCTCCATATCTGATGGCGTCACGCAGTTTTGGGTAAATGTTTGGAACATCGGAAATTATACACTGAATCGCTTACTCAGTGTCACTTTCTTTCCTTTACTTTTAGGACCTCTGCCATTATAAATACATGCATGAAGACTGCATGAAACAATTCTTTAACTGAAGGTATCAGCAACTCCGATATTTTTTCACAAGTTACCAATGAGTTCATCAGATACAATTTTCGTTTTCGTGACTAAATTCAATAATTTTCAGCATGTTATGTTATGAAGGATTACTTTAAATTTGTTCGAAAAAAATTTCGAAATTAAAACAAAGAATTGACCTTAAATTGATATCAAACGAGGGGGAAAATTGCCTTCTGAGTTCCGTGAGCAATTACTTTGACTACACGGGACACACTCTCTGGAAAAAATCCCAACACGAGCTGCCAGCATAAGAACCTCTTAGTAAAAAGCGGCCATTCATAGACTCTGGACATGTAGACGTAGTTACTATTAGAAGATCGTTATTCGATAATGAAACTTAAATTCAAATCCTTTCAAACACTTTATCAATGAGTATATGTAAGAAAACGTATAACTTTTATATGAGTACCGACAGGTATCCGCAAGAAAAGGAAAACCTTTTCTTATATCCTACATACGGACGAGTATCAGCAGTCAAAAAGAGGGACAACTTTTCTAACATTCTACCAAATAATCTCTACAAGAAAGGAAATCAATTGGTTTGCAATTTTAGCAGATGTAATACTTAAACCGCAGTCTGCTCTCACCTAGTATTATGTGGAGGGCAATGGACGCGAACTGGGCGTTGGCTGGAGCGCAGGTGTAGTTGCCGCTGTCCGTGCGGCCCACCGACAGGAGGGTGAGCACGCTCCCGTCCGCTGTAGCTTCCACCTTCACCTGCACCAACATGAACGATATCGGTTGACTTTTGAAATTTTCTTTAAATCATTCGAAGTTGTAAAAAATATATTTTCTTTCAGACATTATTGATGTTCTATTGATATTCCGAGCCGGAGTTCTCGGAACTTGTGTGCATCATTATTTTTAATATCCGAACAAATGCTGCTACGAGAGTGTGTTCATCTTTTCACCTTAAGCATCTAGTTGATGGCCAGCACAGGAATTGCTAATGTTATGAGATTATTTCTTATGTCAATTATGTTTTTCATGACTGTTTTTCCGTTACTGTAAGTTGATAAAGGCCCAATCGTTTTCAATAGAAATGATGGGTTATTGCTGTGTGTACCAGATTTTGTATCACCTCAAGGTACATTCATAATAAATTATCTGCAATCTTCGTCCGTCCATACCCATAAATGAACATCAGGGAGCAGCTAAATCTAAACTCACGCCTCGTTTTGAGCCTCACATATATAATTTTCCTGCAAATAAGTACCGTGTCTCTGAGCCTAAAGAGTCGTTGCAGTGACAGCATTTAAAGATGAAAATCTAAATTCTGTTTCGATCGCTGGAGTCCAGTTTGAACGAAAAATTGTTTCGATTGCAAAACAATTTTTGCGAGAGATAAAATGAACGTGAAATATTTCCTGTAATTGACTCCTAAACTTAGATTTAAATATAACGAAACCACTTGATCAAAAATTTTTTTCGTGATTAGTTTAATATGGGGATGCTTGCTCAGCTTTACCTTTCTTCGAAAAAACTAATCTTGACACCATTAATGGAGGAAATCTCATCATTTGAAAAAAATACAATTTGATTCCTAAATCCTGATATCCTGTACATTTTCAGGATTTCTGCAAGCGACAGTAAATTAACTTCACAGTATAGACACTTTACCATGAGAATTCTACATATTACAGCACCATTATCAGGGAATAGATTTAAAAACTATATTCGCTCTTTGCTCGCTCAGTCGTTTCAGTTGAATGATGCCCTCATCGTGCCATCGCTTCTTTAATAATCGTTGATGAAATTTTCTCTACCCAAACGGTATGACCAATCTGGCCTGGAGTCTTCCACTTCCAAAGTACTTGAAAATTGTATCCTTTTTTATGGCTCCCTCGAATCCATAAACGAACTTTTACAACAGGGTTACTGCTCACACATTTTTTAAAACTCCCATAGAAGTTTAACGGCGCCCGCGACGCCATCTCCCTCGCCGTAACTCTCAAGGTGAGGCTCAACCCTATCGGGAACTAAAGCTAAAGTCTGAATCTCAGTTCGTTGAAGAATTCAGTCTTTCCTGGACCCTCCAAAGAGAAGCAAAATGGAAAATGTGAAAGATTTAAACTCCCCGGAGACGTTGTCCAGGGCGGTCTTCTGCCGTTTTTTTCTCAAAGGAATCGGAATAATGCAGAGCTGCGGCGTGCAGCTTTAGAAATGTAGCGTTAGACGTCCGGATTTTTTTGGTTCGGTTGTTAAATTTTCATTTCTAAATTGTAAAGGGGTCTAAATGAAATATCAAGGACGGGAAATATTGAATCCAAGCCTGGATTGATGCCATCGAGAGTAATAACTAAGAGAAACTGTTATACGCCGATCGATTCACAGCTCAGTTAAAATGGAAAGAAATAAGCTTTTTCGCGTAAGATTTTCTGGCTCAAACGTTTATGATTTTAACTCGCTACCTCTTGACGTAAAGTGAATCGTTTTATGAAAATTACATAACTCTAGATAAAATCACTGTTGCCCAGGTTCTGTCTGACAGGTAATACCGATATCTTCTTCGTAAAATAATTATAACGTCCAAAATTTTTAGAAATGAATTAAGGTGGTGACATCCAAGCCCAATGCAGTACAAAGACGGAATGCAATATCGCAACTCTTTAATATAAATTTGGAGTTAAGAACGGAATTTTTCAATTACTTAACGTTGGTAGTAAATTCATCTGCGTTTCTTCCTATTCTGTTCAACTTACTTTCCCCTGAAACAAAGTTATGTTCTCTGACATTTATTTTTAGGAAGTGTTGTTTCCTAGTTATGGGATTTGTCTCCGGTGGCTCAAACTATGAATAAAAATTAATGTATTAAGTTGTATCCGAAGGCACTTGTTGTTCCAAGACGATCCAAGATATAATTTCTTAAACAGCGTTAAAATCAGGTATTCACACCAAAGAACGATTTTTGGGAAAAATGAATGCACAATAGGTTTAATGCTATGAAACTCGTAAAAAGACAATGAATAAGGAAAAAATTAGTATCTAAATCAAGAACTTTAACTCTACGAAACTATTTAGCCTAAACTGTACATTTCAAGAAAGCTAATTACACTTCCACCTAAATATTACCGCACCCCAACTCCTGCCTGCACCAGCATACCTTCTACTAGCACCCGAGAATTCAGTTCAGTTCCAGTGCATATCTTTTTAGTAGAATCTAAGGAGCTAAGCAAAAAGAAAATTTGAAAAAATTTGGTATTTCCTGAACTGCGGCTACACAGCTACAGACGTTTTTGAAAAAAACTGGTTGAGAGAACTACTCATGACTTGATTTATGAAATTTATCGGCGTTCACTTGATCGGCATTTTTCATGAAGTTCATTGGTCTACGTTCCATCCCTGAATGTAATGCATTTAATTGCTTACAACTTTCATTTACGAGGTTGTACATTTTAGCGTTGAATAAGGAGTATTCTAATTACTCGATGGTTGAGCTATCACAACTTCGAATCCCTACAATCGTCTGTTGAGGTCGTAGTTGATCATGGTGCCGTGTCGGTACAAGGAGAAACAATGGCAGGGAAAATAACACACCACTTATACAATGAGAAGGCAAAGACACGCACATTTCTGTTCAGGTCGTAGTTGATCACGGTACCGTGTAGGTACAAGGAGACACAATGACTGGGAAAATAACACACTGCTTTAACAATGAGAAGGCAAAGCCACGCACTTTTCTGTTGAGGTCGTAGTTGATCATGGTGCCGTTGTGGTACCAGAAGACGTAGTCGGGCGGCTGGGTGTGGTTTTGCAGGGCGCACTCCAGCCGCACGCTGCTGCCCTCGTGCACGTACCGCTCGCCGCCACCCTTTATCACCGACGTTGCCTCTGCTGACACAAACAGAAAGTCCAACGTTAATTTTCACTGATTTTAAATAGGTTCAATAATATCCTCGAAATTTTTCGAGCGAGTAATTGTAGTAGATAGCTGAATTTATTTTTCGCCTGGCTGAAAGAGTGCCGAAGGTAGTCATTCTTAAATCTAAATAACAATTCAACGGATTGTACTTGTCATTTGAGTACTTGACGAATTATTTCAAAAGGCAAGCGTCTCAAATCATGCAGTTTTTTTATAGTACTTCATGTTTTCCAAATAAATATATCATGTACACCTAATTTTTCTCGTAGTGTAAGGTAACACACTATTTCATGTCAACAGATTTGTTACAGATATGTTACGCATTCCTAATTTAACTTATATTGCAAGGTGACACGTTCTTTAATATCAGCAAACATATTGCACATATATTACGCATTCCTAATTTAACTTGTATTGCAAGGTGACACATTCTTTAATATCAGCAAACATATTGCACATATATAACGTATTCCTAATTTAACTTATATTGCAAGGTGACACATTTCTCTATGTAACTAAATATATTGCAAATATATTATTTATTCGTAATTTTACCCAAATTGCAAGATTAAAGATTTATTTTTGGCCAAAAACATTCCTTTTTTTCGGCCAGCATTCCAGCACGGTATCAAAGATTTAGAACATGGAGGTAACTTCATCTAAGCCCACGAGGCACTCACTACTTTCTATTCTTATTAAATTTATTTGTCTTTAAATTTTCTATTCAGAGCATTCTAAAACTTTATTTGGTTTCGTGACGTTCAAGATTCAATAGTCATTTGTTTGAATGATCCACGCAGTATATTCTGAAGAGATACTTCTAGTCGGTTTGGTTCATGTCGATTTCATACAGTAAAACGAACTGAGTTAGGTGACAAAGCATACATAGACAATTAATTTTATTTTCAATGCACGTTCGTTTCTTCGATGCTTTCAATTTTACCTTCACATTTGAAGAGCGTTTCTATTTAAAACAAAAATTTATCATCCTTTCGTTGGAGCGGAAATCAGTCATATGTACTTTTCGAATAGCTACAATTAAGAAAAAGGTATAAAACCACCCGATAAAGAAAAAAATTGGAAAACTTTGAACTGAACTTTGGTCCAACTAAAGAGACACAAGACCATGAAGAGGTTGGAAGAGACTCGCAGCAGCTGCCCTAAGGTCAGAAAAACTCGGCTATTTTTGTGACGACTTCCAAGCTTGTTCATACGACTAGCAAGCTGTGACTAAGTCTTCAGAAGACTGTCAGAGAACTGGCGTCCGCATCCAATGGCATGCAACTGCTGAACAATGAGAAAAGAGCTCACGGAAGCTCTTAAAGTATCAGCGTTTGTGAAATGCGCCTGCAACTTTTCACTGTCTCATTGAGAAAACATCAAGGAAGAATAAACTCCTCTCGGATATTCTGCGTAAATGCACGTAACAGTCATTGTTTGTCGATTTTCAATCGTGGGACGGCTGATAATTTTTTAAAAGAGGAACTTTGGATTCTGAAATATGCTAAAACATGAATGGAATTTCGAACGATTTGTTCAAATAATGTTCTTCTTTGAAAAAATATAGGCAGTATGAAAGTTTACTGATCTTAATAGCTTTTAAAAATTGTTTCACTTGTGAATCTCGAGTTCTTTATTGTATCTAATATTTTGAAAACATGGGTGCAACCCAAGGACTCTGGACAACGGGAATCACATTTTACAGCGAATTAAAGAGTTTCAGCTTAATGATATGAATCTGCTGTGCTCTTAAAAGTAGTGCTTCTCATTGAGCAAGACGCACATTTGTCCTCAACTGATTTTGAAAAAACTGAGCTCTTTTTCACTAGATTTGAAGTTGATGTCACACATTAGCCTCAGAGGGCCACGTCAGACCGTGTCAGCTATATTTAACCAATTTTCCATTTTTTTTAGTATGAGAGCACCAAATTTTTTCTGGAGAAGCTCATCAGATTTTTGCAGGACAGACGCTCCATATTTTTTAGGGTAAATATATCACATTTTCATACAATAGGTACACTACATTTTGTGAGATCGGCACACCGCAATTACATTTACGTAATAGCACACATTCATTGTTTTCTATAAACCAAAATTTGACGCGAAATATTTCAAAATATAGTTTATGTCTCATTTCCCTCTCTCTGTCCACCTCTCTTCCCAACTCTTCTTTATATTATTTGAGGTCTTTTTTATTTCAGGATCCAAGATGGTTTTAAGAGCAAAACTTTACTCCAAATTTATGCCACTAAAAGTCGGTTTAAGGTCATCTGGGGAAATTCACTTAACTTACTTTCCCAATTTTCTCTTTAAATGTAAATAGAAAGACTTCGTAATATTGCTGCATAGATTCTAAATATTATTCAATGTTTAGGCGAATAACCGATCTTAATATTCTTAAGTATTGTAAAGCGCTCTAGCAACTGCACCGATATAAACCAGCCGAGCTCATTGGATGCCTTGATATTCTCGATGCATTTTTAAGGACCGACATGTCAGGTTCGAACTCAGTTTACAGCTGGGAGATGTCGCAATAATATTATACTCCATCTGGCTGCACCCTGGAAAATACTCGGTAGTAAAGTACATTAATGCTCTTTAGTCACGGAGACCAGGTACACCATGACATGATCTGCAGCCTAATGCTGTGCTGATGATGCCGTACTGGCTAAGGTAGCCCCGGCACGGCGCCTTGCTCTGGCTGTGCTGCAATGCTCACCAGTGACGGAGAGCTTGACCAGGTACACCATGACGGGGTCTGTCGACAGCTGGCAGATGTACTCGCCAGCGTCCCTGGGCTGCACGTAGCGCAGGTGCAGCGTCCACTGCTGCCAAGAAATAATTTGTTAGATTTCAAATTGTTAAATTGTTTGTAGCTGAAAAATTTACTTTCACTTCTCTGCAAAAGTATGGGCTGAAAGAATGATTGGTAGTTGATGGCTTGCGAATTATTTTCTAAGCACTTCTTCGTCAAAGTTAATATGAATAAATCAGAGGAATAAATGCAAACTAATTTCCTCAAATCGTTGGACAAATAGCGCCCTAACATCTAATTCAAGTAATTACATTAAAGTTAACATTTCAAGGCAACGACACTCGTTTCCTGGATCATTCTCCGCGAGAACTCTAAAATATAAGCGCATGTTAATCATTGCGAGAAATTAAGGCTAAATTTGCAATTAAAGCTGATGTTTTTTTTCAAATTTTTACCTTATTGTTTAAGCAATAGATAAAAATTTTAAAATTCAGTTAAACTGTGTCAATATAATATTATACAGCCATCCACAATGTATGCAAAATATGAGAGTGTGCACTTATTTTGCGCAGTGTACATTTTTGGTCAACAATAATTCTACTATTCTGCATTCTCACTGTCGAAGCTCCATGGTACAATCTTTCTTACCGGTTCTTTACCTGAATTTATATTCTTGCACTGAGGGGTAATCATTCACTGGGAAGAAATGTTTAACATCAACACGAAATGTAAAAATGTGGACTTTGCTTGTGGATAGCAGTCACCGTGCAATTCTGGACTCCTGCAGTACTTTCATGAAATATTCATCTCCTTATTGATTCAGCATTATATTGTACCCATGTACATCATCCTGCTCCTCTCATTAGAACGTAGATTTCTTAATTTTTCCGCTGTAGAAATATCAACAACGATATAAATTACGAATAGTTGTTTGCTCTCGGTCTGCAGTTCCATTGCGTGAGCCAACGGGAGTTGAAGTTCAAACAATACATGCAGATTCCTACATCCTTCTCCAATGAAATCATTATTCTATCTAGGAAAGTCAATGATAAAATACATTTGGAACATTTCGACCTCCAGGGTCATAATCAAGAAAATTTGGTTATGAGAATGACGGAATCAACACTAGTTAATAAATAATCTAAGCAAATGTCAATAGTTTCATGCAGCGGTATGTAGTAGTTTTACCAACCAACCGCTACATGAAGCTGTCGACATTTGCTTAGATTATTTTTTAACAGTGTCGATTCCGTTATTGGCCTAACCGAATCGTCGTTTAAATCCCTACTTCAATTTACAGTCTCAAAATTTTTTTTAAGTTTGACAATAAATATTACCAGAAAATTGAAGGGTTTGGAATGGGTCTTCCATTGGGACATACTTTCTCAAATATTTTCATGTGCTATCATGAACAACAGTGGTTAGATTCTTGTCCTCTAGATTTTAAGCCTGTGTTTTATGAAAGTTATATTGATGACACTTTTTTGTTATTAAGGAATAGTTCCCATTGCAATTTATTTCTAGAATTTTTTAATTCGCGACACCCCAACATCAAATTTACTATGTAAACCGAAAATAATAATTGTCTCTCATTTTTAGACGCAACTATAACACGCGAAGAGGGTAGGTTTCAAAGTGTGGTTTTCCGTAAGCAAAGATTTACCGGGTTAAGAACTAGATTTTTCAGTTATTGTACATTCTCCTTCAGACTAAATAGCACCAAAACATGGTTGACAAGAGCTTATCGTGTGTGTTCATCATTTGAAGCTCTCCTTAAGGAATTTGAATGTTTAAAGATTTTTCTTAGCAACAATGACTTTCCTTCACAGCCAGTAGATTCTTGCGTTAAAAACTTTATGAACAGAAATTTTTTTACCGATGTAACCCTGCCTACCGCTCCTAAATGAATTTTTTATCGTCTCCGTTCTTCGGTCAATAATCGGAGGAACTTAAAAAAACATATTATTCTTTCGAAACAATTTCCGAAGATTTACTTTCAATTAGAGTAAGTCAATACGTGTAAAATAAGATCATTTTTCAATTATAAAGATAAAACACCTAAAGGTATGCTCGCATCTGTAATTTACAAATATAGTTGAGCAAAGTGTGCGTTTGAGTACGTGGGCTCGACTACTCGAACCCTCAGTATTCGTGTTGCAGAGCATGCCATCAGGAGTTTTAGAAACAATCAGTTACTTTCCTCCCCTTTCTACTCTTCTGTCCGCTCTCATGCAGAGAAGTGCGATATTCTTGTTTGATTAGGCAATTCTAAAATAATATCTTCTATATCAAATCAAATAAACCTCCGCATTTTAGAATTTTGTCACATTTTAAAAGAAAACAGGGTTTTAAATAGTATGCAGTCAGCTTTATCTTTACAACTAATGTAATTTTAATACTGATTGATATATTTAATTTAAATTTGACATTTAACCAGTTTTTCTACTCGTTTTCAGGTTGATAATGACCCTGGGGGTCGAAACGTTCCAAATATTTTTATTCATTGAGTTTCCTAAATAAAATAATGATCTCATTAAAGACGTATATCTTAACACTTTTATTTATAATTCTTAATCCAGCTTGAAATGGCGATGCCTAACAAGGCTATAACTCTTAGTGTGATCTGAATTTGTCAGATTGTCTTATTTAAAAATGGTAAAAAAATGCATATCGTGGTCCGCAAACCAAAGCGTATAACACATATAGATAGGGATAAAAACTTATCAATAATATAGGTGAACTGAAATGCGGTAAAAACACTTTTTACTGCATGTAATTTTCCTTCATCAATAAAATTTCAGATAGAACTCGCTACAGACTTTGAATTTGAAAGCTGTTTTCATTAATTATCTCTTTTCTTCAAGCTGACGTGTCTCGACCTTTGAGTGACAATAATCTAAGCATGTGTTGTGGGAAATTTTGTTTACCTTTTAAGAGGGAATTAATGAAATCTACGACTCATATTCGAAACAAATGCTCACGTTGAGGTGTCTGTTGAAGTTGACGGAGAAGCGGTTGTCGCTGCTGTAGGTCTGGCGTCCGACTGTGATCAAGTGATGGTCACGGCGGCGTATCCACGATACCTGAGGGCCAAACAGTGTCGCTCATGAACTTCTTTTCGAAGAGAATGATCACAAATATTAAATGGGCCTGAATTAACTTGAAAAGCTCTTTGCTCTCATTTATCACAATTAAAATGCTTTAGTACTCCCTAGAAAAGCTGGAATAATTACTGAAGAATGCGATGACTGATATTTCACAGCAAATGATTTCCTACAGTTCTTTTCCGTCCTGTACTTGCTCCCATACTACGATAGAAGAGGCTCTCATTCATAACCTGACACTCTGCAGTAAATCTGTAAGCACACAAAAAAATAAACAACCTCTCACGGTTTGATGGTTTGTGCGCTCGAATCCGTTATACAGGGTGTTTCAAAAAAATTATACCCTATTTCAAATACTGTACCTCAAAACTATAAATGTTACAAAATTTAGAAACCTATGTATTGTTTATCAACCATTTTGACATCTATATGGAAAATTTGAAGAGTATAAATATAAGGGTACTTTTTCAGTAATATTTTTGGTAACAGACACGAAAAGAATGCTTGCACAAGCTAGTTTAAATGAAAATGGCAATGTGTTAAAAGATTTTTTTAAGTTACTTTCAATTGTTTATTGCTAATAAGACATCGCTAGCATTTCAAAAAGAGAAAAAACTATTTCAGGTAGTAAACTAATGTTTAATTTTCTTCGACGCGGGCACCGTTTCTTTCAACACGCAATTGCATTCTCTTTCTCATTCCTGTCATCACTCGTCTTATGAGAGCATCATTTTCTTGGAGCAAATTGATTTTGTTGACAATTTTTTGTTTCTGATCATCGATGTTTCTTGGCGAATAATTATGAACTTTACGTTTAGATTTCCCCATGGGAGAAAATCACAGTGTGTCCAGTCGGGAGATCTGGGTGGCTACTCAATGCGATGATTAAAGATCATGCGATCGCTAAATACCTCATTTAGTTTTTCCTTGACAACACCAGTTCTGTGAACAGGAGCGCCATCCTGAATCCACGACGTTCCATTTAATCTGTTTCCATGGGTGTCTCGGAGTCTTGGAATTACCCATAAACTGTCAGCGCCACCAGACTTTTCGTGTCTATCACCAAAAATATTGCTGAAAAGTACAATTTCATTTTATCCTTCTCAAATTTCCCACATACCGTATGTCCCACAGTATCATTTTCCCGTATCAGTAGTAATCAGCAATCCCGCATAATTCTGATTGAAATTAAATGCTTATGGTATTCTTATGATGGTATTACTCATACAGGAAAATAAATACTCGGTTCGAATTTTTGTGGGTCATACTGTAGATGCCGAAACAGTTGATATACAACATGTAATTTTATAAAAATTTGGAACATTTATAGTTTTTGCGACATGGTAATTTGAATTTGGGTATACTTTTATTTGTGTTAATGACCGTATCTGTGATACAAGTTTTACCAGTGTATAAGTACAAGAATATTTTAATTGTTGCTAATATTAAGACGGATATACAGTACAGTTTCTGCTTGTCATCCACATCTAGGAGATTGATTTGAGAAAAATATCTAATCCCGTCATTTTTGACGGGCCGTGTACACTAATCTTGATCACTCACTAAACACAGATGCACAACCCGTTTTATACTGTTTTCGTACCCCAATTAGACGCATCTCCTGTTCCAATGCATCATGAATCTGTTGTTGCGGAGCAGGCCTTCGTCTAAATGAAGAGCGGGTCGAGGATTGCAACACGGTGAGCAATCAAAATGACCTAATCCTACGCGAGCAAATCGTCTTTTTTATTTTGGTGAGGAAAGGCTAGGAAACAAAACAATAAATGAAAATCTAGAAAATCAGAAAATTCGAATTTTTACTCAACTTAGAAGGCGTGTGAAATTTCCAGAAAATTAAAAATAAAAAAGCTTCGCTCTCACAGCCCAATGCATCTTCTGGATCATCAGGTACTATTTGTTCATAGCTTTTATTCAAAGGCTGGGTACCTCTGCAATTAGCTTGATAGAAGGAAAATGGGTTAATAAGAACAGAAATGAAAATCAGTTCTGAGAAGAGCTGACATGTGAGTGATGTGCAATGGTGATGGTATTGGATCGTAGAGCGGCTTGTGCCTATAAGAGTGGAATTTTTCGGCTGTTTCGATTTCCACGGTGACTCAAGGGCGAAGGGTAGAGGAAATAAAACTGATTCCACTGGAAATTAAATTCCAGACTAGTACAATAAAATTGACGATGTTTGATACTGAAAATAATGAAAAGATCTAGACAAGGTACCATTTTGTGTAAATTAATATCCTGCAGAACAAAGCATTCACGATATTCTAGCATGGCAAGGAACGGAAAACCATCTCTTTCAATGCACATGCGCAGGGAGAAATAAAACCAATGTAATTCTTTACCTTTCCCTTCAATGATCATCATGAAGATGACTACTTCAATATTACTCCTCACATAAAATAGAATAGGTTCAAAGCACACTCGTGAATTTTAGGATGTTTGGTTTTTTATAAACTGACCATGGCCAATCTTGGGGTAACGAGTATTTTGAAGCTTCACATTACTTGCTCGTGTTCACACTCCTTGACAAGTGAAAGGATATTACAACCCAGACCCAATGTCTCCTGTGCAAGTATATATTTATGTACGTAAGGTTTGAGCTATTTTCCCTTCGACTTAAGCTTCATTCAACGCTCTACCGTCCAAGTGTACTTCAAAGCCCACTTCTATCATCAACTTTCCCGTACGTTATCTGTTGTCAAATTTGTATCATAACATGTTATTTAAAATTCGCTGACCAGGTGTAATTCGTTGCACACACGCTGTCAGTTCTTGATACCTGCCCCAGTCTGATAACAGAGGCTGTAATAACGGCACACTGAATCAAATTCAACCAATAAATAATTAAGAAATTATTATAGCACCTTAATATCCGATGGAAGTAATTAGATCAAAATTACAATTTCAAATTGATTACAAAGCAAAAGTTTGAAACAAGTTTGTCTAATTTAAAACATTTTGTGAGTGTAGAATTCAAACTAAGGCAGATGTTTCACATAATAGCGGTATAGAGATGTGTCTGCCGTACGTATAATGCAAGAGTATACTTTGCGATGGTGAGTGGAGAATAGCTGAGGGTCCCTAACTACCATGCAGGATTGCCCAAGCTGAGTAGAGGTCTCACCCTCACATGGTGCATGCGCTCGCAGAGAGCGGGTTGCCTTAGAAACACCCTCACCATTAGCAGGTTGTCAAACCCGACACATACGAGTATAATGAGCATCGCATTATATCGATGATAACTCAAATTTCTTAAATATTTTTTGAATGCAGTGCTGAGCTTTGGGCGTCTGTTGCTGATCCTGACAGAATTTTTGTTCTTTCTCTCACTGTCAAGAGGATGGTAGCGAAATTTCATGAATAATTGTACCATTACAGCCCATCAAATGAAAATAACGGTCAAGTACATCAAAGTAGGACGAAAGAGAGGATTTTTCATCCTTTCACCGCTGAGGAGATTTGGACGGATTAATTTCCTTGGCAAATATTTTCACTCTTCAAACCTTGCGGAGTTCTTCCATCACCCGCAATGCTCGTATAGAAAACTTCACTCGTGTCGGCCAAATGCAAGGCTTGACAGATTTCACTTCGTTATCCCGACAAAAATACGCATTCACCAGTTATATGGAGGCCCCGCTATTATTTGATTACGTTAGAAATCTCAATTTAAGAAGCAGTAAAAGGAAATCATATATAAAAGGCCTGTTTCATTGAACGAACAATAAGGTCGACCATGAGCCTTTGATGGCTAGTCGTAGCTATACTCGCGGCCATGTGGGTTCCCTTTATTCGGTGATGACGTTTCAGTGATGAGCAATAACTCAAGCAGAATAGCCACCATGTCGGCGAAACAAGGAACAACATGGCCGGCTCCGGCGCTCCCATCTCGCTTTATTACATCACACCTCTCCTGCAAATATGCTCTCACTGATCTCCACAGCAACAACAAAAACTCGGCCTTCATTGCCAGCAATGTGCAAAAGAAATGAATGCTGAAGGTCATTCTCAATTATGAACATGGAAGCGCAGAGTACGTTTGGCCTTTGGGAAACAGTCCAGGAGCTTGCATCGAGTGAAAGAAACAGACTAGAAATTGTGCAAGTAAGAGCCCAAACTGTAAACGTGGTCCTTTACATCCCTGTGGGTTACATCACATTTCGATCATTAAAATGATGAAGTTGAAAAATTGCTGCAAAAGAATATAATTATTCGGTTTTCACAGAATTAACATGAAAGCTTAACAACTAATTCAGAAAAACATCTCCTCATCATTTATTAGTAACAAATATCTTTACGCGCAAAGTTTTAAATGTTCTGCGAAGGAGAAAGTAACTACTTACAGTTTCATGGTCGTCTCTGTTGTAAATAAGGCAAGGAAGGTTGGCCGTAGTGTCTATTTGAGCGTTCACGTGGGTGTTGTTCTGGCCGCTGTCAGGGGAGAGAAGTAAGAAGTTATAGCCAACGCTGGCCTCCTTGATGATTCATTCCAAATTACCCTTAGGTATTGCTTTAGCAATATTGAAATAAAAGTAACCTGGGCATAATAATGACACCAAACTTATTCTTCCTCTCAGAGTTAGGAATAACTTCTTCATATAGAATAGCGAATAAATTAGAATAATTGTTGAATGATTGAACACCTGTGTAAAACATTATTTAGTTCCGGTCGCAATTTTATTTGAACATCACAAAACTTCGACAGCAATCTAAGCACGATATAATAGCACTAAGATTGCTGTCTTGGTAGGGCAGCATTTTATTATGTGAATCGATGCTGCAAATGCAGGTATAACATTGTGCGAATTTTCGGAAACAAGTAAGAAATAATCTAATATTCGTCGACATGAGTCTGTTTTTAAGAACTAACTTAAACACGAAATCAGAAATCAGTGTGAAACTTTTACTGCTCTCATTACGTTAAAAAACGCTCTTAAAATACTACATGTAAAATTATTCCAGATCAAAGTTGCTATCTAAACTGTAAGGATATTGGTGAAATTTCACTGTTTACCCGGAACTGAGTGAATATTTTCCTCATTTTGAACCTCCCGAAGCAAGTGAAGAGCTTACGCGGGCACACTTTGTAAGCCCGAACCTCTGGAGCGGACGCGACAACAAGAAAAACTTTTATTAATGCCCTCCAGACACCGAAAGTTTTGAGACGAGCAGCGTCAACAACGGGAGTTGCGAGCTGCAATATAGATAGGCAGAGTTTCTGGCCAGCCGTGAACGGCTGCGGCCACGCCAATTTCTTTAGCACCTCATGATCTATTGACTTCTAATTTAATTACAATGACTGTTCAAGGCCATGAAAATAGATTTGGACTGGTTCACAACAACTTTTTGATTCTTGTTTTTATGCAACAAACACGCACTCGTGAAATTTGTTTTCTAGATTTTGTAAAAACCAATCATATTTGTTGTCAGTAGAGCATAAGTGACTCATCGGTTTCACAAGTAAACAAATTAAAAATTTGAGTCTTTTCTCCACGAAGAAACCTTGAAAATGAATCGGTGAATGTTGGAAAATTCCATTAAACCAGTGAAATTGGAATCATTCCATAGTTTGAGATAACTTAATTATTTACTTCTCGAGCTCACAATCTCACTGGAAGTCTCTTGTGGGTATTTTTCAAGGACAAAATCAACGCCGCTAAATAGAACCAAATTCCAGGATAGCTTTAATACTTCCAACCAATCTTAAAAAATACGTGTCATTGAATGAATTCCTTCACTTTTGTTCGAATAAAAAAGTATTGTAGAGTAATATAAAGGTGACTAGTACTCTTTGAAAATTTAAATCAATATCGTTACATTCGTGAAAATTGCAACTGATTCTACAGAAAAATTTGATCTCAATACTTGCATGGTTTTTATAAACCATTGGCACGCATTATTGGTGAAAAATAAATAATTCACAGAAGACTATATTAATCCTTGAAAGCAAACCATAACAAGGGATCTAAGATCTGTGTTGCTAAATAATCCTCTTTAGAAGCTGCATAACCTAAACAAGAGGAAACAGGAAATTCACCGGAGCACATATTCAATTTCCTATTTTGCTTTGGTCCAGCTTGATAATCTTAGATGCAAACTTGCTTCTTTGTGACCCGAGCAATCTCTAAAAATTGACTCCATTTTCTGTCTAATTTCATTTACCTAGTCCTGTTTTCACGTACGATATTTACTATGATGCTCGATGTCGAAGAATAAATTAGTTCAAGTAAAATTTAAGTTCACTAAGTTCCTCACGCCTAAGCGTAAATCAGAATGGACAAAATCTCTCATTTTTCCATGTTTTAAAAACATTCTGTAACCTTTACCACAGCATGAAAACTTGGTTTGAGCGCGATTGTCTAACTGAGAGCATCGTAGGAACGTCGGCAAGGAAATGGTTTCCGCTTTTCTCCCTCTTGCGATAATAAATTCCGACATTATGCGAACTACGGAGCAAACGAGCGGGAAACCTTGTCTCGGCAGGAATGAAGGACGGGCGGAATATCAAATCTTCCTGAGACGCAGTATCATGTCCGATCTATTTCGTTACACGAACGGTTCGAAACAAATGCTGGTTCAAATACTCTTAAATGCAAGTTACACTTCTGCTCTTTCGCAATTTGCAAGAGTGAGAGCAGAATTAATTAAAGCTCAATGCTATACGTTTGTGTTGCAATGCCTAGCTCGAGCATATCAGTGGTGAAGAATGTTTGAGTTTTCCATTGCAAATTGGTCTCGTTGTTTCAGATCGGGATGATTTTCTGCGTCACAAATTTCAACACCTTCAATTACTGTACTCCCGATTGTGCTCATGAGTTCAAATTGACCTTTGGGCATTGGATTCGATTCTTTCAGTTATATTCACCGAACCCTGAAATTCATTTTTAAAAACATGATAGACAATGTGAAGAGTTTGTGTATTTCAAAAAGTCTTATGAAAAGCAGCCGCACAAAATTTAACATTGTGTAATCACCATCTTGGATGTTATTATTGAACACACATCAAAACAATTAGCGTGTCGCCGAAGGCAGCATAGGAATGACATTTTACGACAACAATACCCATTACACTAAGTTACTCACCCAAAATATGCCTTTGATTTGCGAACTCTAGGCTCTTCGACCCACGGGCCTACTAGAAGAGTAGGATTCTTGAGCCCAACTGGATTCTCCGGCAATAAAGGATCGATGGTCGTCGTAGAAGTTCCTTCATCGAAGTCATACTCAATCCAATGTCCTCCGCTGCCATTTTTGTCTTTACTTTGCTTCTTCCATTTGGTGCGGGTACCTGAGAATTCTGCAGATTGAAAGTTTTCTTCTTGAGGTACGGTCCTAGGGGGCGAGAGATCTACAGGCTTAAAGTTGTCTTTCAGGTCAGGGAATGAATTTTCGGAGATTTGTTCATCTGACCGCCTCTCCCAGACAAGTGTGTCCTTGGATTTCACTCCATGGCTCTTCGCAATGCTGTAAGAAGATGGCACAAATTTTTTTGGAGCTTCTTGACTTATATTGGCTCGTGCGCTGTTGTTTCCTATTAAGCTCGTAGGCGATTTTGAGGCAGCTGCTACTTGAGGTGATATAATCTGATCGTGCTGATGGCCGTCCTGCAAAACTCTTTTATTCGCAGAAGCTGTTAGATCTGTTCTACCCATATGAAGAGACCACTGAGCTGGTTCCACGGCTGGCTCTTTTTTGAGCTTCCAAACTTCCTCGCTTACATCCGGGTAGTCGGCCAGCGCATCTGGAAAAAATTTAAGTCAAAATGAAGTAATTTTTTGTAAAATGAATGGCAACGATACGAATATGGAAAGAGACATGAAAGTTCCAAATGTTCATTGGAATGATGCCCTTCCAACAGTATTTCCTTACATCATGAAACTCTCCGAAAGCATTCTCGAATCAACAAGAGACTTTGTGCATCTATGTGTGTGCAAACGTACATAAGCCCTCCTACCCCATGCGCCTCAGAGATGGCACAAATGTCATCGTCCTCTCCGAGTAAACGCTTCCAAGAAGACACCTTGAGTTTCCCTGCCCTCACATAAGTGATGGCCAGTATGGGGAACTCAAGGTGTCTTCTTGGAAGCGTTTACTCGGAGAGGACGATGACATGCGCTGTACAGGCGTGGATGCGGACGATTGAGCATTGTGCCTGAAGGGCCGACCGCTTATAAAGCCACTGAGGCGCATGGGGTAGGAGGGCATATGTACGTTTGCACACACATCTAAACGTGACGATTTGACGTTTGCAACTGCGCTTGTGCACGGGCTCTTGTCTTCGCAAATACTTTGTTATCCAAAGATTATGAGATTTTGATAAGAACCATGTCATGCTGTTGATACTATGACATTAATTTGAGGCTCTAAGGAGGAGAAGATATCCAAACTATAGAAAGTAAATGCCATATTTAATATTTTAGGTGTGGACCTGAACCATTTAAAATGTTTTCTGATAAGGAGAAACTCTAACATGCTGATTTTAATTCAAACGAGTATTTTTACTTTAGATTGTTACCATGTGGGTACAGTAAAAATTCGAAAACCCACACCTTCTGCTGGGTCCAAAGGGTTAGGTAGTTTCCATTCATTTATACTGTCTGAGATATCTAATGAGAGTCGTTTACTAGAATGTGAAAAATTTTCTCTGAACAACTTGTATAAAACAAAATTTATGCAGAAGTGAATTATGTTCAGCAAAATATCTCATTTATGTATTTGAGTTTTGAGTAAAATCAGTTTCTCCATCAATCGCTTAGAATCATAAAGTATTTGATAAATGTTCACTTTCTTTTGAAAACATTCCCATTTGTCAGCATCATTCGCTGGAAAATAGGCAAACCATCTGAGCGTTGCGACCAAATCCTTCCATTCGGTTTTTATCAGTTATTGAATCTCAAGTTTTTGTGCTCTCATTGTTGAGCATCAAATTTTGGATCATTCTTTTCTTGTCTTGTTGTCTTTTAAAGTTTTATTCATATCATCTTTTCTCGCATTATTCTTATTCTTCTCCTTCTTGGTACAATGCCATCTATTTGATTTTAAATCCTTTTTGCAAGGTACTTATTGTACGTTAATTTTTTCAGAAATAAATTTGGAAAGATATACTGTATATTCATATATGGTATGAATCGATATGAAAATACTGATTAAGTTGCAACTTGTTAAAATTTAAAGTTGGTTGGTTTTTAAGTTGGTTCCAAATTTCTCGTAGCCAAATTTCGAGACCTTCACTTTATTGATGCTCTAACAAACCCTTGCAGCATATCTTTTTCAGAGAGTAAATGACGTCATTATCAGCTGCAAGAAATAATGATATTCACAAAAAGATGTTCGTTAGATCTCCGGACGGTTAATTATCGAAGAACCCCAATAACTGAAGACACACAAATGCATGTGAAACAAAAAAAAAATGTATTAAAATAAGATTTACAGTTCCCTGGCTCTCACACACCACTATACTCAAAAATGTAGTTGGACATTTTAGAATCATGCAAGAAGTCAGCCTGTTTTTTAAACTCAAAGCCGTTTGCTTGACGTAACTGAGATTTAATCCAGTAATTAAAATAAAAAAATTCTGTAACTTTTGTTGTAGCTGAGCAGTTTGTTGAGTACGACTAAATTGCCTAACTTCTAGAGACACTATACTTAAAAAAAGAAACAAAAAAGGAACGCTCACGACTGCAGCTATTGTAGTCTTACAAGATAAGTTTACTGAAGTACATTTTCATTTATTTCTTTTTATGTTACCATTTCAAAAAGTTACACAGCTCTAACGGCAATTGTGGGCTCTGAGTGTTGATCATTTCCCCAATCAAAATCGTCACCTGTCCTTTAACTCGAGTAAAATGATGTCTTCGAATTCAAATTGCCACAACAACTCTGCTTAACAGGGCAGGATTTTTTGTAGTTTCATTGAAACGTAACATGGGGTAAATTTGCTCAAATGGAAGCATCTGCTGGACAACTGGGACCAGGTTCTCAAATAATTCACGTCAGCGTTGCAGTACAACCAGCAATGTAAGTTTTTTTGTCGACTCAACAACCATGAGCTGTTTCTCCAAGCCAAAATCTCCAAGCACAACCATTTTCCAGGTAAATTTTGAGCACTGAGATTCTGACAATTTAACAATTTTTGAAGTCACTATAATTTTTCAATGGAGAAAATTTTTGTACGGCAAAATCAATCATATTCATGAAAATACTTTTGTTACTTATACAAACAATACTACGGTTGTTAAGCTGCTTACTATAAGACTTATACTATTTCAATAAGCGTTATTTGAACTCCGTTTAATTTAACGAAGAGTTCCATAAAACAACTGTTGGTTTTAGCAAAGAATAAATTTCCGTCAGCATCGTGAAGACAATTATTGCACCAGACCCTCTACTCGTAATTTGTTATTTCCTACACACTCAGTAGACGTGACGCCTTTTTGTAAGTAAGTATTGTAAGAAATAATCAGGAGGGAGTGGCACTGAGCGTAAAGTGATACAGTGAGTGTTGCAGTCGGGCATCATATCTGGGTGTCGTCACAACGCAATGACTGCGAATAAACTCGCGTTGACGGGAGTTGAAATCGCTGCATTTCAGTTCCAGATTTTGCACACCTCAGCAAGGCTGCTGTTTGTTGATGCAGACAGTGGAACATTCGCAGTTGGAGGGGCGTAGAAATATTTCGCACTCAGTCACGATACCCAATTTTTTTATTTTTCTAGCATAAAAAGTATATTTTTCCTTTCCGTCTCAGGCCAACAATTTTAAACGAATCCACTCTGCACGCGTTCGTGTTTCAAAGATTTGCAACGGAATTCTTAACCCACCGATAGAATTGTGAATAATAGAAATGACCACAATTTTCTTTTGCGTTTATGTACATATATACAGGACGAGCAGATTGCTATGTTTCTGAGCTCAAATTTTTGGACGAACTAATTATAAATCCAGATACATCAATGCTAATCTCCCAAAGACGAGTATTTTATGTTAACATTTATTGGACATCGTTTTATTATAGCTTACAACTGTGCTTGAAGGAAATTACTCTTCAATAAAACCAGCGCAAATTCTCTTTCAATGCTCGACCAAGTTTTGATATGTTCATGGCCCCAATTGTTCCCTTCCATATATCTTGCGACCCTTATCTGGTCTATAATTGCTCTTAGAGCTCATGACACGAGAGCAATTTACTTGTTTCTCCTGATTTCCGGCAGTCTCATTACAGCACTCTTCATTTAGCATCAAGGCTACGGAAGAGACGCTAAAAATCACGTGTTCCAAACGAGGCTTTGGAAAATTAAGAAGCAATCAAGTCAATCGTTCTTCACTAATGAATCCCTCCGTGCTGACGGTTGAGCAACGTCCAAATTGAGAAGATTAGTATACGAACTTTGCCTGGTCTACAGCCGAAAAAAAACGGAAATATTTGGCAGCCTTCATTTTATTCTCTTTGGACTTCGTGAGCGGTGAATTAGGTAAACTGTATAATTGAAGGCTCATCAGCTCTCAATTGGTCGAGAGCGATCAGCTCCCAATACTTGAGAATGAATGAGACCCATTTATTTCAATTTTACGTGCGTGGTACTCAATTCTGTTCATGCATAGACTATTTTTGTCTGGAAAATGCGTGACGATACATCACTGGTTACAAAATAATTCACCACGAGATTTCTCCAGCATTCGTTTTAATCCGCACAACTAAGCACAATATTTATCGTGTGTTGGAGAGTAAGGCATGATATTGATAGTGTGTCGGACAGCATGGCACAATTTTTATCGTGTGTTGGACCGTGAGGCATAATATTTATCATGTGTCGGACAGCAAGGCATAATTTTTATCTTGTGTCGGACAGCAAGGCATAATATTTATCATATGTCGGACAGTGAGGCATAATACTTTTCATGTGTAGGTCTGTAAGTCAGTATTTATCATTAGCTGCACAGTATTTTACATGAATGAAGCAGACAATCTTAGTGGTTGATATTATTACTTTTTTTATTATTTTCATATTCCTAATTTTACCAACGCTGCACAATATTTGTCATGAGCCTACAGAAAGACATTGTATTTATTGTAAGTAAGACAGCGAATCATAGTATTTATGAAGGGTTGGACAGCATGGCACAGGATTTACCAGAAGTAGAACAACAAGGCACAGCATTTATGATAAGAAGTGCAAGAAGTCAAAGTATTCATGATAACTCTGTTCATAAGTGTTCATCACCAGCCGACCAGTATATATGATCAGTTCAAAACACCTCACACCAAAGAATTTTTAGGAAAAAATAGTAATACGGGATTTCGATTAAAAATTTATATACCGTCATATTCTTCTAATTTGGAAATTATGTGTGAATGTTTCTTGGAATCATTAAATCTTGATGTAATGTTGGTGGAAAATAGAACGATAGCTCTTTTGTTTTGCAATGAACTTCATTTAAATTGATATTACCAACAAATTTCAGATCATCTCACGAGCACTAAAATATTGATTTCATGCATGAACCGTTCATTACCATGATTTATTTAACTATATTGACTTTGCTAGAGTTGAAAGCACCAAATAATGTTTGCCACCTTCAGAGGAAATAGAAAAATGTGCCACGAAAATGATGAACATCGGTAGAGAAATGTTTTTGAGTATTGCTATTTCTCTTAAAAAGTTTGCGAATAAATGCAGTAAAATACATTTCAGAAAATTTTTTTCCATCATTAAGCAACTACAAAGAGGTTCGGCTTATTTGTTTCATCTCTTACCGAAAATTGTAGAGCATTTCAGACGAATGCTGTCTGAAATTCAAATTTCGAGCCCTATAAGAACTTTCTATTCATGACCTAACTTGAACTCTGGCGACAATTTACATTTAGGCGATATCCACGTTAACTGCGACCGGTGCGCAAAATTGGATCTTTCAAAATAACTGAACAAACCATGGTATCTTTAACGTCCTCTCAAAAGCGGTGAACGCTGATTTATGTTCATGTAGAACTCGCATGTGCCCAAGAATTATTGTTGCTACTCCCATACAAGTTAATATCCTTAATGAGGTTTCATACAACGTCAGTCACATGGGAAATATTAATTTGTCATACAGGAAAGTTAAAAATGATCGCAGGCGTTAGTTGATTGTGGAAATAGGCCTCTCTCTGCAGAAGTGCATAAAATTCCTCATTCTATTTGCCCATGAACTTCTTTTCTTAGAACATTTAGGTGGTCCCCTGCATGCAAAATGGCGATCGTTCAATGTCTTGTCAAAAAAGTTCAGGACCCTCGTTACTTCTTTTCTTCAGCACAGTGCAGCACGAATAACACTCCAAGTTTTATTCATTTCTCACTGCACGAGATCTTGCATAATGATATTGGCATTGTGACACATATCAGTGTGTACTTTCCAATAGCTGCACGATTACTGATAAATCAACTTTTTACACAAAACTTTTTGCCTAAAATTTGAAGCAAAAATTTGTATTGTGTTGATATGATCTGCAGACCTCTGATGTTCTCTAATCTAATGTACTTTTGTACCATCTAGCGTGCTTTCAAGGCAGAATATACATTGGTGGTATGCAAAAAAATTTAGTTCATCCTAGATGAAACTTTTTCATTAACATGGGAACCGTTAAAAATGATATTCTAAAAGCTTCACCAGCAGGAAATTGGAAGAATTTCTCCATGAGTATATATCATAAATTTAAATTCGAGACGCTGCTCTTTTCAGTAACGATCCATAGCTCAAAAAACCCACCCCATCATTTTTCGTTTAGCACGAAGAAGTAAATGTTTCGCACAACTTTGTGATCATCGCGTATATTTTCTGCTGCTTACATCCTAGTAATTCAGTCTAAAAGTTCTCATACTTAATCGTAGAATCTGAAAATCTTGAACTTACTCAAAAAACTGCAGTGATTGTTTCGGTCTCCACGCGCGCAATAATTTTGCAATAAATTACCTTCGTTATCATTTGCGTTGCAAAAACAGCGGCTTCAAAGTAAGGCATTGCACGAGCCCACAATTTTGTCAGGAGCATCAAATTCAATGAAAATGAAGTCAAGCGATTTGTTCTAAGTGGTCTCCATCCTAATTGAACACTTCAACTCAGTATTGTCTGACCACTTCAACTCAGTAATGATGAAATTTCAAAGCGAAATTAGTGACTTGAAAACAATGATTGAAACACTAACAAAGAAAGAATATAATCAAAAGGCAATGATAGAAGAGCAAAATAGAAAGATAGATAGCATAGTCTCTCGTCTAGAGCGACTCGAAAGAAAGAAAGAACGTGAAGAGTTGGAAAACAAAAAACGCACTCTGGTTATCTAAGGGGAACTACCGCAATCAGATCTTGGAGAAGACTGCAAAGAAACTGTATGCCGGCTCCTGAAGGACAAAATCAACATCAACCTAACTAACTCTGACATCACTACAGCGAATAGGTTGGGGAAAAAACCTGCACCTGGAAACGTCGATAGGAGAAACATTACTTTTGAG
>JACJUY010000771.1:86000-101600 GCA_014220935.1 Platorchestia sp. MABIK
ATTAAAATTGGCGATGGTGAAATCGAAGAAACCAACTCATGTAAGTTTCTTGGCATCATAATAGATAAACATCTGACCTTCAGAGAGCACATCGCTCAAATTAGTTCTAAATTTTCAAAATCCATCGGAATTCAAAACAAAGGTAAAAATTTCCTGCCTGAAGAAGCTTTGAAAAAATGCTCTACCAAACGCTCATTTCACCATACTTGCAATACGGAATAGAAGCATGGCACGGAACTGATAAAAATAAAAACCAAATTGATTTTTACTCTGCAAAAAAAGAGCCATCAGAGCGGTAAAGAATCTAGAATATAACGCTCACACAAATAACTGATTCAAAAATTTACGAATACCTAAACTTTCGGATCTATACAAAATCCCCATTTGTAATTTCATTTACAAAACATTAACAATTGATGGCGACAATAGCCTGAAACAATTATTAACTGCACAAACTGGTCATCACGACCGTTTAACCCGGAATAGAAATAAATTCATGCTTCCTTATTACTCAAAGGCCCGGTCGCAACACAGTATTCTCTTTGTTGGAACTAAGACTGGGAACTCAATACCTGCGGAGATCCGTGAAATTAATTCCTACAAGGTATTCAAAAGAAATCTTGAGTCTCACTTCCTATCACAATACTAGTCGTGTAAGACCACCAAGGCTAATCTTATCTCCTACATGACTGGTCCTAAAAATGTGATTTTCCATGGGTAATTTCGCCGATCTTCAGTCTGCTCTTAAATCATTTATCGCTTATTCTGTTAAATATACTCCAAATGACCTATGTTGTAAAATGAAGTAACTAATATCGAATAACTTATCTCATTGATCAGTCTAATGCGAAACTAGGTTAAGTGATCCTAGGTTGAACATTATTCTCATCATTATTAGCGCATTATTGTACGACTTAGAATAACGTTGATGGTAGGATGCCCCAGAAGTCGCTGAACTTATTCGGGCCCACAGGTAGCTATACTCAAATTTGACCATTGTACTAGATTTAAGAAACATTCTACCTCTGTATCACCTGTGGTAAATAAATTGTTTAAATTGTTTAAAATTGTTCTCTCAGCCTCAATGCTCCACTACCCACACCTCGCCATAGTTCTTGCTTCATTAAAACTTACACGCCACGACGATCAAGGATGTTTAGTTTTAAGCGCCAATGAAGTGAAGTTTACAAATAAAGTTTTATGTTACACTTCAAGTAAAGTTTTTATGTTATATTTTACCATGATGTTAAAACAACTCAGGCTGCCGTACTACAGCGTTGTATTAATTCATTTCGCTTCAACGAGTGAAAATTAACAGCGAAGTATTAAAATTTCTTGACACGCTTCAAGCGAAAATATTTTCACTTACTTTCCCTACGCTTTTTGCAACTTAATTTGAGCCTTTCATTTGAAATACTCGATTTAAAGGCAGCATACTGGGATGCATTACAGGCTGCGACATAAAGGCACGAGCATTCCAAAGTGGCAGAGTTCATACTGAGGTTTTGTGACTGTATTGAAATATTGAAGTACATTACTATAAAATGAGAAGACCATGTTCGACGATTCAGTTCAGTATCTCCTGCATCACAAGTGATGTTTTAAGAGTTTAAAGTTATATTCCTTCTGACGAAAACAGCTCTAGGTTATCTGCGCGCATTTACGATGGTTACGCAGAAACTGCATTGAAAATCTCGCAGCACAGAAATACGATGCAATTTTGAAACCGATGGTTGGATTAGGCAAGTATAAATTTAGGGTTTTCAACGCATGCTAGGCATGCCATTGAAGACCTCTAGAAAGAAAATTTCATTTTAGGACACACAATGTGTATCAATGATGAGACTTGCAAAGAAACAACCAACTCTGACTAATTGTAACGTTGCAGAAGCTGTCATACATCACTAATTGGAATTTGTGGTCGTTGCATACTTTACAATAATCTTGGATGGGTAATACCAGCGTCTGAGTTCAATATCGAAGCCATAGCATTAGTATTTGGGCGCTGTCGCTATAAAAAGCTCTCGTTCAATATTTCTATAAATACACACGACCCAGCACAGCGCACACGCCACATCAATGTACATTTTTATGTGATGGTTCATTTTGAGCACAACATGCTGAGCAAAATAATTTTCTAATGTTGAGCTTCGAAATTCTTTACTCAGACCTTGTGCTCGCTTCAAAGTTTGCTGAAGATTTTTAAGAAATTTTCCTTCCCACGTCTTCTAAACTGTTGAGAATCACTGTTCTTTTTCCTTGTAGGGCATATTCAGTAATTACTGTTTTGAGTAAATTCATTCAGCATATGAGTAAATTCAGCCACAATATTGTTTCTATTTTTTACGATCCAAGATAGATTTTAACGAGGTCCGATGTCAAAGTTAATTTTTGGTTATTACAATCTTTATTCCCTATATACCCTGAACTTAAAAAGCTGATTTTGTGAGAACATTTGCGGCCAATTCCCGAAGCCTTCATGACAAGGTTTAATTTTGCCGGCTGTGTAGACTTTCTTCGAAACCTTTTTTTACGTATGGAAAAATAAGGGTTCACTAAAAGGAGACAAAGGAAAATTTTATTCTGTTATTATTTGTTACGCATCTTTATTTAAAGTCACAGAACAATGTGTGTAATTCTCCATCAGCTCAATCATTTTCTTAACTAAGAATTATTTTGTGAGGATGAAAAAGAGAACACTTTTAGCCTCAATAAATCAAGGAGAACCACAAAAAACTTTTCCTGCATATGAACGCTGAAGCAAACCACTCCTGGATGTTCAAGTTTAATCTGATTAGGAATTCAATCACAGCTGTTTAAAATCTAACACATGATAGTTCCTATCAATCAATTTTAAAACATTTTTTCGGACAAATTCAATCTTGCTAAACTGTTACACAGAACATACAATTGAGACAACATATGCTTTCAGTCATAGTGGCTTAAGCGTTTATTTATTTACCGTTGGTGTGTCCATAGCCGTCTTCCTCCGGCTGCTTCTCTGCTACTCCTCATCTGATCTGCCATCTTTCATGACTGCTACTCCCCCAAAGCAGATATCCTTGCACTGCCATTTTTCATGTCTACTACTCCCCTAAGGCAGATGTTTCCGCACTGCTCTGCCCATTCAAGCATTACTCTGCACCAGCAGAGGAAGAGCATCACTCCGCCTCACCCATTGTGCCCGCGCCGAAATCTCCCAGGCACGTCGCTCCTTTTTAAGCCTGTATCGCTGGCTCGCAATATGAACGCGAAAATGAAAACTGCCTCCCTTACCCAGACTTGCAAGTTTGAAAGTCCAAACTATAGTTGTACACGTTTGTTGCCATTTGTGCTGAAGGAATGAAAATTTGCTGTCTCCCTTCAAACTCTCATCCAGCAAATTGTTTGTCATTGTCAATGCAGCACACAATATGAAGCACATCAAAAGAGTAGAAATTCAGAAAAGTTTGAAACCGTAAATAATTTTAAAACTTAGTTTCATGTAAAAACCTGATTTAAAAGTGCCAAAGTTCGTCCATGCGTTCAAATGTTCTAAAATTATTCCTTAGATTGATCGAATTCACGACAAAATAAATTGGAATTAAATAAATCTTACTTCAAAACCCGAGACTAAAGTCTGCTCTACACCAACATCTATATTCAAGCTGGCAGTAACATAACGTTTATTTTCCCTGCATGTACTCATGTACTCACATGTCATCCAGTTTTCGAGTAAAACGTCATTTACCTTCTAAATATTTTTAATTCCAATTATTAATATAACGCACTTGATATTTTTGCAAATTCAGCACAAAAAAGTGCATTGTAACTATTTCACAGTGCACTCTTTACAGTTTTCTCGTGGAAAAACTGTTTAAAAAGAACAATCAAATAGATGATTGAGCCCCTGTAACCTGCAGTTATCATTTAAAGCATTCTAGGAGTCTCCAGCGTCTTCATCCTATCGGAATCCGTGAGCAAATATCTCTGATACGCATAAAACAGCACCACACGCTTTGTCATTCAGCTAAAGATAGATTTTAATCTCATGTACGAGAACTTCTCTTATGGATGGATGTTATTCCTTTTCACGCAATGAAACAATACTACAGCTTGTTGAGTTAGTAGCAAGGATGATAATGCAATGTGATCTTATACAATGTTCACAATGGGCGCAGTAACCTCAGTTACTCTCGAGCAGACGCAGTAACCTCAGTTACTCTCGAGCAGAAAGTACAATAACAAGTGAAGAATCTTGAAAAAATTGTTGCACCCACCGCAGAGCTCCTCCCAATTCATTTCTTGCGCGTTAGCAGTCTTTAGCTCACTCTCATAAAATTAAACTTCATTTTCCGTTCTCTGGAGTTGAAAATCTGTTCGATCAGTGTAGTACGTGTCTAAAATAAATACTCAACATTAAATAAAATTATGTTCATTGAAATATATTTTCCACAGGGTTACCTGAAAGTTAATTAACAGATTCGAACCAACATGTAGTTATATTTCGTGCTTTCAGTAGTAAAAGGGACATGTAATCAATTTATTGATCTGTTGCTGATGACTAATAATTTTTAAATTGCTTAAATAACATAAATATTTGTTTCAATAGTAGACTGTGTCAATTTCTGTTACAAAATTAGTTACGCATAGACATTAAAATCATTCACCGTCCGCATAAGTAGAGGGAGTTTTCAAATCAATAATGTTCACTTCATTGGTAAATTATTAAATATGCCCATAGTTTCATGTCCCAGTGATTTTTGACTGTCATTGAATGAAAGCCCAGAATAGGGCTTGAAGCTGTCATGGAATGACATTACTCTGCTCTGAAGATAAAAAGTCAACTATCGATTTTATCATCCTTACCAGCTGCAATTGATTAGGTCTCATATAATGAACGTACAAAAGCTGTAGTCAAATAAGTTACGAAATTTATCGAGTCGAGATATAGAGGTAAAACTATCGATTTTATCGTACCTATTAACAGCAAGAAACTTCAAATTTTTAAGAAGATTTCTAAGGCCATGCTGAATTAGTGAGACACAAAGAGAACATCGACTACTACTTATTTTAGTGTGGATCTAGCTACAAATTTTTGAGTGGAAGTTCATCCAATTTGAGATGCAAATGCATTCCTTTCCGCTAGTGTTGGTGGAAAAGCAAACCAAATTGGATTGATCTTCAGTGTATCCATGATACAATATTATACACGATCGAAATTGCACCAGTGAGTTATCCTAAAATTTTCGTGAATCTCAATTTCTTAAAAGCATTTCTATAAGTATTTCTCGTGTATTTTTAGAGGAATTCCTATCTTGATTTCACAGTTTTAAAGAATTTGCAGGAGAATAAACTTATGCTCCGGACATTCTTATCAACTGATTTTAAACTCTTTCCACAGCCTTTCGTAACGAATTCATTACAATTCAAGACCAATATTTATTTACTAAGTACTGTTCTTTCTGCTAAGAATGGTTACAGTTCCTCTTCGTAACGTTTCCGAATGAAACCGAATTAAAAAAAAAAAGGTAACGTCGGGTTGTTTCTTCAGTTACACTGGCAAACGGCACTGAAAAACGATGACCATGATTATTATCTTGAGAATATTTTGAAATTATTTCAAGACCTTTGAAGACTCAACTTTTGTAATGATGTTAGCTTTTGAGCTTTTTACCTCATATGAGTAGCATTTACCAAAATAACATTTACCATTACTCCGGCATTTCGACCATTTTCACTACATCATTTCCATCGCCGAACTGCCGCATTGTTGATCGTATATGTAAGCCCACAGCAGCCAATCTTTTCGCAAGAGCCAGAGGCTTCTCTGCGTGAGTAATTTTTTTGCAAAAAAATTTAAGAACAACGATTTGCAAACAACGCCGTTTAGATTTTTAAAACTTTCTCGTTCAATGCTGTATACGGGTCAACAGATAGACCATGAATGCGTCTGCAAACGTGTGCAGGAGACCCTAGTTACATGACCGAAACCAATAAAATTAAGGAGAAATACCATTATGAATTTTACATCATTGTCTTTCAATGAACGAGGCTGGAATTTGGAAATTGTTATTTCCAGTGAAACTCCATGTTTTTGTTGCAAAAACTTCCAAGTTTTAATAATCAATCAGATGTTGGAAAAATAGAACAAACACATGTACTTGAACGAAAATACCTCTGACGGTGGCTAGTTGCACTCAATTTATGACAGTAGATATTATGATCATTCTTATTTCATTCCCTGCAGTGTTACACTTTTGAATAACCTGAGCAGTTAATGTTTACTGTTAACATTTAATACTGAAAATGTTCAAAGCTCTGAAAAAATATATGAAAATAAATCCCAGCGAATAAGTAGCGAATTCCAGCCTTTTCTCTTTCAATTTTTTTCTACTTTTTCCTCTCACAAGATACGAGGGTGATGTGGTTTACAAGCCCCTCTTTCGAAACAAGCTCAAAAATTACAGGTCGTGTGGTTTTCCAATCATACCTGAAATTATGGAGCAACGCCAAAGAATCGATAGAGTATTTGGCAGTTTAGTGGACCATTATTTCTACAATGCCATTGCTGCGTATATATCGACAGGAATTTTAAATTCCTCGCGAGGAGAAAAATCTTTGACTTAAATATCTTCCTCATTGAAATGTTCAGACGCCTCTCATAATCACCAGAATGGGGAGTTGAAAATTTTAGAGTTTAAAACAAAATGATGGGACCATTAAAATAACAAAACTGTGTTCTAAATTGCTCTGTTCAGAACACTATATTTAGAAATTTATCAATAACTCGATCACTTTGCTGAAATTGCCCTAAGAGCTAAAGTGTGGGTAGTTTAGTAGTTCGTATTCTTCACGGTTACTGAACTTGTTAAAAAGGTATCAAGTGCACAAAAACATAGGGATGAAGACAAATAAATTAAGAATTATAGTATCCATTATAAATTATTTGTTAACTAGAATTCGTAAGAGTTCTTTCAAAATCTATGCACAATTTCAATAAGGCTTTTCTCATTCGAAAAATGCCCAAAAAACTAAATCGATAAATTGTGGCGCTGTATTAACTTTTTGCTTCCATTGGCAATGGAGGGCTAGTGATTTATTTTTAATTCTCACCTCAATCAATTCATCAAAGAGATTTTTAATTTTCAAATATACTTAAGGTTTTGTCAACCAGTAGCTCCGAATTACAGCGTCAGTGTGATACTGATCTGATGCGTGCACAAAGCGACCATTTCCAGGTGCCAATTTATCATCACGCGGACAGGTGAATGACAAAAGCCCCACCTCCATCATCTTCAGACCAAGCTCTTCCCTGCAGTTCAATGCAACAAACTAAAATTATTCTTGACATACTACTCTTCTTATTCACAATAGAAGGGAGTCAAGCTTCGAGCAATGATTTCGAGTGTCGTTTGAAAAACTTGAACCACGTGACTGTAAACAAGTTTATCAACATACCTGATTCATGCAGAGGTCATAGACCAGTCAGCAAGATAAAAGCTTCTCCACAAAAATTCTGAAATCGTTGGACGTTCTTTAAATCAGCTACACCTTAGAAGCGCAGGAACGAAAGGCCATCCCTCTCAGGAATATGCGCATGCATCTTTTACAGCAACGCAGGTGATATTTGAAAGATCAAATTAATATTTTCTTTACTTTTTTGCATCGATTCAGTATATGTTTTCACATCGATGTTTGGTACAACCCTTTCATGCTTCATTTAGAGCAATGTGTTCCGATCTATGAATATAATACTCAAAATTAAATTTTCAAATGTTTAAAAAATAAATTGAAACTTGTTTTATTTTTCTACTATTTAAATTGTTACACATTCAATGTGATAACAAGATAAGCAAGTTTCGTCGAAGAAATGTTACGTAAACTTATATGTGAGGAATGGGAAACATAATCTCAAATAATGATGAGAATAACTGTTTTAAAGTCGGATGAATGAGAATCTCTCCTGCGCGAATTGAAACTTTGAGACGCAGAAGCTGCGACAAGAAAGTTACGACTTAATTGCGTGTGAGCGCAAGAACTGTCATGGCTGTTAAAAGACCTTTCTAAAGTTTCTTACCGTAAATCCGGAGGTCAGTGAATTAGCAGTGATGAAAAAATCAATTACGCCTTGACACATAACGAATTTTTCTCACATTTACTTTAAAATTTCCACGCTTCTCCATCACATTGATAGCTCGAAACCATTCAATCCACGTAGAAAGAAAATAAAATTCAAAATCTCTTATGAGACAAATATTTCTTAATTTCATCATCTCATTTGACTTACTCCTGACAAGAAGTTAAATTTTTTAGGACAAATTTTGAAGAGGAAACAAAATATTGCATTTAAAAAGTGTATGATAGCGTAAATATTCAAGCCAAATGCACTTTGACGCAGGTGAAATACAACTAACTTGAAGCACTTTTGGTTTCCGGAGCCATAAATAGAATATCTGAATGCATCCATGCAACACAGGTGACTTTTCCTTCAGTGTGTTGCATTAACTCCAGATATTTTCTTGTCCGAAAAAGGTTTACTTCTATTTAGTTTCATCTATCATATGATGGATATTTTCCCTCTAATTGTTCGTCGTAAATGCATTTTGTTAATGCATTGCATCCACATTTTAGTTTTAGTTAATAATTTTGAGACTCTTACCACGATTTTTATTCATTGAACTATTCAACACTAACATGCACTTTTCATGCAATGATTAACGTTTATATCATATCAGTGACCCAACTACTCTTCTACTGTTTTTGGTCTTACACTTCCCGCTGTTATTGGCTTGGCACGCTCCTAGATAACGCTTTGAGCGAATGCGTCCATTTTTCTCCGCATTTTAATAATGGGATTTCACTGCACAAAAGCACGATTCTATTCCTCAGCCAAAGACCAGATTTTTGTCAAATATTCGGCATTTTGTTCTCAATAGTGAAATATTCTACGCCCTCGGCGACCCGCCGTTGCTGCAGTAGATAAGCTCGCTGCGCAGATCGGAGGTTGAATAATGAAAGCCAGAGATTAGAATTGTAACGAGTATAACCGACGATGTTTTGGAGCTCAAAGCAGCGATAGAATATTATCAATCGGCCTCATACGCAGCTTCCATACGCGATGAATAAATAATCATTAAAGGAGTCTACCGTAAACTTTCTCAGTGTTGAAGCTTTTGTCACACAGGCAAAAACTTTTGTCGATGTACATGGCCTCATTGAAATATTAAAATGTTTTTGACCCTCGAGAACTGAAGGTGAATTCTTACGCACCAGAACTGACCTTGATCTTCATACAATAGCACGGCTATCATTGTTCTCAGTCTTGAATCTATAAAAAACGGATTTACTATAAACTAAAGAAAGACAGAATCAAGCAGAATTTATAAATTCAAAGGCTTAGATTTTATCGCCAAAGAGAATAATAAATTCCTACAAGTCCAGGGTGCGCAATGCAGAAGCGCTAGGAATAAGATACCGCTATTACGATGCATGAATATTTTTGGCGGTGACAAAGTGATTCTCGTAAAAAAGTAGATGTTCAAAACTCGAAGATGCTGAGAATAATGAGGAATTGAGTCAGTTTGTAATACAGCTGAATGTTCAAGACTTGAAAATTTACCCATTGCAAATCGAGCGAGTCCATGTCGACCTCAGTGTTTTTGTTTGGCCAAACAGATATTATTTCTTAAACGTCGAGTTGTTCATGAAACTTTTCAAAAAACGGAGTCATTATTAGAAACAGCGAAATGATTTTTATTCTAACCATTATCCACTGATCACTGGCTGGTTTAGCTGGTACTCTTATATTGTGAATCTATGGACTACATTTTTTTGAATGGTTAGTTCGTATAGGGCGTCAGATCACTTTAAGCTACATAGAAGTGAGAGCAATCTTTCCTATGTATTCTCATGAAGCATTAGGTCAACCTTATGAGCTAAAGAAACTTTCAAGGGGTTATTTCATGCTTTTCGGATCATAATTTGATCATTTGAGTACGTAAAATGCTCTCAAAATATCTTGTTAAATAAATTTTACCAAGAAAAAGAGCTCAGCTCCCTCGCAGTTTTGTTTACAACTCGAGCTTCTATTTGATGAACAAGATTCTTGGGCCCATCATAGAGAAAGAAGTTAAGAGTTTCTTTGCTGTCATAACATTTCAAGGATTTAATATACCCAATGTATTTCCTACGCCACGCACTCTAGACTCGGTAAGTCACAGTATGAGAGCCGGTTGTAAACTGAGTAGTTAAACATTTCTCTCTCTTCTCCCCTTATTCTCTCATGGAGACACGGCATGATACAAACCAGCAAGCTTTAAATGACGTCATCTGCTTTTGCCATAAACTGCCGCTAAGTGTACCAACAGAAACGAAAATATCTTTTGCACACTAAATCTTGTAAATAAAATTTTGTGTGGATTTAATTACAGGACTGCCTAAATTGAGCACGAAGAGTGATTAAAGATTGGTATTGTGCATCTAATTAACTTTACAGAAAATTTACTGTGAAGTGCCAAGCCATAAATATTTTGAGTTTTTGTCTCGAGTTTTCAGACAATCACTGGAGAACACATAGCAGCAGGCGACTTAGCCTCGCCAATGCACATCTAAACCACTAATATTTTCTGCATCAAGTTGCTCCAAAAATGTTCCCGAAGGAAATAAAAGGCAATCTTTTTGAGGGTAGGTGAAATATTTTTCTTGAATTTCAACCAATCTCATGATCCTAACGTCATTAAAGATAATTGAACAATATCCAAGACTCTAGCAAAACAAAATAACATGAACAGCTTTATTGATATTTATGCACTATTGCATCTACGTAGGAGCTTTCTGCGTAAATTGGAATGAGGAAAAAGAAAAAAAATTCTGTAACCGTACTTGAATCCTCTTTGAACTTACTGCACCTTACAACGCCTCAAATATACCTTGAAGTTCAAGTCAACTGAAATTGATCGAAGGAAAATAGTATTCATAAGTCATAACATTTCCTGGACGTATAATTTTATTTCCTATGAAGTGATACCTTACTTAGACAACGACATAAATCTTCATCCGGGATTCTTACTGCTTTTCCACAATATTACTCTCGTCAAATCATCCACCAATCCCGCACCACTGTCTACGGTTACCGTAATATTATATTGTTCTTTTCACGACTCAAAACATTGTTCTCTCAACTCAAAATATAGTTATATATTTAATTTACTAATTTGTAAACATTTAGTTTTATGGGACACATATCATAAACAATTGATTAGCAATTCCTATTTTTACGCAGACGAATTTCCGATTTGTGATGCTTTCATTTTAGTACAACATATGATGGAGTTGCTGTTCATATACGAGTTTGTAAAGGATAAATTTGCGTTTATAGGATGGGAGCAAAGAGTAAATTTCTCCAATGTAAACTCTAATGAGAAGTTCCCTGCAATACACTGAAATTTCCCTTTGAATTCGTATGCTCCCACCGCATAGAAAAAGGCATCAAACCAATAGAGAGTTAGGAATGCCTCCTGGTGAAAAATATTGCTTCAGATAATGCAGCCATAATTGAAACTATTTTACACGTTGTCAACAGAAACTTGATTATCTTGACAGAAGTAGACCAGCCAGTAGTTTTAAAATCTTAAATGCGTTCCTCGAGACCGTCGAAGAATTCTCCGAACAAATGACTTTTATGCCTGCTGTGCCTTCATTTCTGAATTGGAAACTTCTAACGAGAAGTCTTCGCAGAAAAAGCGGCAGTACTGGTAGTCTGCCATTAAAATTTACATATTTGTTTTTCATAAACTCTCCGTGAAGTATAACGTAAGTATTGCATTATATTTCGAAGCTGAGTTATACATTTGTACAATTACATTACCGTCTTCCTTATTCGTAAGTAGTAAAATTTAACTTCAATATCCTGTTCCAAAGTCTTGAGATTGAGTCCGCTGTTAACAAGTCGAGTGCTTTGTCGCCATTTCGAAAGTTCATGGCATTAAAAGTTACTAAAAATTTAAACTTGAGATTCTAAACTCACCTTGCTGGTATTTCTGCAAAAAATTCAAAAACTTCTCAGAAATGCTTTAACATTATGTTTTTTAACAAGCTCTGCATTCAGTGAACATTTATTCAGACGGAATTGCTTTGCTTTAGATGTATTTAAAGTGGTTTATGACGTCCAGTGGCACATGTCATTTCCTTTTTCACAAAAGGAAGTGAAGAAATGAATTGGAATAGCTTTCTCGCAGTTGAAGCTTCCGCTCTCAGGAATGTCAGAAGCAATAAACTCAAGCCTCGCACAACCGGCGTGTACTACATCTCTTCGAACCGACAGAAAATTAACATGCGTCAGGTTCAGGCGATTGAAAAACTTCATGATTCTCTATCGCACTGTGTAATTTCACCAAAAATATGAAATAACCCTTATAATGAACTATCCCCTAAGAATGAAGTCTCTTCATAAACGTTTTTTACATAACAAACAAACGTAGCATAGTAATAACATCAACTCTGGAATTTCTTCCCTCAAATAAAATTTGTCCAAAAAATAATAAACGAAAAGCCCATCTCGAGTATTCAATTGAAAGTGTACACAACTAAGCTAAGATCTTGAGAGTTTCCGGAAAATATTCCGCACGAAGCTAAACTTAAGGTTTGTACAGGCGCAGAATTAAAAGACTCGTGCCAAAAACGAAAAACATTTGTTACAAAATATATAGTATGGAAATGAAAAATCAGGATCCAAGATAGTTTTGCGGAGAATCGTAACCTTTCTTTTCACTAACAGATAAGTTAGTAATTCATAGATCTTTTTTGTGAAGCCAAAAATATTCCAGCATGCAATCACGAAATATTGTTGATGAAACAATTTAATCAATTACTCAAGATTTCGATGCTATTCAGTCGCCCTCTTACCTTGGCAAGGGAATATCAATAAAATCAGAGATACTGCAGCCCAAGCGTCCATGTCTTCGTAAATGCGGTGATGAAGTTACAATTATATGAAAAATGAACTTATTTCAGCCGTTCGTCCATATTCAACGTTGTGTTTACACGAGATTTATTTTACTGTCATTCTTGGAATCTATCAGTCCTTTATCAGCAGGTAATAGCAACAAGTCAACGAGCGTATGGATTGGTAACTGATTGCATTTTAAAGGGAAAATGTACTCTTCTTTAAGATAATATGAAAGACCGAATCTTACTGCTTGCTGTTATCAATATTTTATCTACACTCCTCTCAGCATTTTTTGTCATTCCACAATTTCACCATCAAAAAGTACCGAGTGTCATCGAAATAATACAATTGGTTTAGGAAGCGATCGAGCGACTCGGCCGGAAATTGCGGCGTCCAAGTAGCTGAGGAAAAATGAGGGGAGAGAGAGCGGCACCTGAACGCCACCTCATGTCACGACACATCGGCTGCCACTGCGGCTGGAGCCGAGGGCATCGAGCGAGTGAGGGAAGGTACGTGAGGGGAACTTGTAGTAGGTCGACACCATCCCATACTTATTCGGTAGTGGGCCACGTTGAAAAATACTAGAAAATAAATTAGATCGGCTGCCGACAACCTTGCGCCAGTTTTTCATATAGACCACGCTGGAAATATTACAGAATAAACTACTTCGACTGCCACCGCAATGCCCTGGGGTACTTTGCGGCCTGCGTTCTCGCATTATAAAATTATTTGCGTGCAGTAGCATACAAATCAACTTCGGTCCTTTATTCCCCAACACTGTTTGATGATAAGCAAAAATAAATTTCAGAAACCGTTACTAATCGCAAGTTCCGAATCTTGGATAGACCAACTGTATACACCGTATGAAATATTTTATTTTTTTAAGAACACGATGAAAATAAAGGCTTGTCACAGAATATTTCGATCATTCGCTCATCATCAGCTGAAAAGCGTAAACGAGCTCACTGCTGATCATGCGCTAATGCACCAATTCTCATGGTACTTTTTAAGAACAAAATGGTTTTTACACCGCTATCCTTGTCGTCTCTTTTTTAATCGTTTACCCTGCTAGTGAGCAGCGATAGCCAAACATGGATGTGAACAAGTCGAATCGCAGCCTGCTGCCTGCCATTTTTTACCGGCCCCTATCAAAATATCGGACATTGAGTGATATGCAACCACTTCAAGAATATTAACCTGCAGAGCAATTTGATGAAATAAGTATTCAGTTATTTATTCAGAGACTGATCTCTAGTTTCATTCGCTTATCAACGAAAAGAGTGAGTTAGTGCCTTAGAATTATGTATTTATTTATCATATTTACATATTTTCATTTATATTTATGTGAAGATTTTTATATTGACACACATGTGAATCTTTCTCTCATCGGCAATTTCATGAGTGTAGCAAGTCTTTTTAAAATTGTTTTATCGGAGACTGTCACTCATCACTCACGGAAGGTAATTTCGAGATTATCTTTCCTGTGGGCTGGCACTCAACATTACTGGCAATCAGAGTAATTACAGAGTAAGACAGGTGACTTGTTCCATATAAGAATTCCCCGAACTATAAAAGTTCATCGCATCTGCAGGAATATTGCATATCAGGTAACATTTTTTTCTCATGAAACCATAAACGCTTCTTACATACGAGTAGAAAGGCGAACATTTCGACTCAGTGCTTACACATTCAAGTTCAGCATCTAATGACGTCACGTGCATTAGTAAGCCAATCGCTCCTCTTGTCCCTGCCTGATGGTTTCGACTGTCCTTTTCTTTTAACCGAAGATCTATTCGGAATGCTTCTGAAAATGACTGCAACAACTATGGTCTTATAATCTCTGTTGAGAGCAACTCACTCGATGCAACAACGACAAAGCTTAAAAGTTTCCTGGGCAAAACTGTTAGGTTGGACCTCAGAATGACGATGGTGAGAATAACCAGTTCTTAAGAATGATCAGTGCAATTTTTTTTTTCGCTGACGCTCTACTATTTAGCTGAATAACTGACCATCTGGGTAGAGTGGTTTTTTACGTTGTATGTAAGGAAGGCATTCGAGCGTTACATATGGTGTGGGAGAAATGCATTCAATTAGAATAATTTATGCATTTATAAGGAACATGTTTGCGGAGTGTGACAGTGAGTCGTGGAACAATAGGAAGCATTTCAAAGTTACTGCAGGGTTCTCATGAATGAATCTGAAATCACAGTTGTTCTATGTTCATTCAAAGCTTCACAATTTATTGCCATTCACAGCGGATGGACGAGATTACTAGCATTTTTCTTTCCAGTCCTTCATTGGCAAGAGGTTGGCGCTCGCCAGCAGTCGATATCCGAGAGCATCGCGGCCAAGAATGAAGCCAAAATTACAGTCATTAGAGGTCTGCTGGAGACTTCCGATATTTGCCTTCAATAGTCAAGAGAAGACTGCCACCAACACAACCTAAATTAAAAAAACATCGCTATTTTAGTCGCTCCCACTTCACGGGAAGCACGGCTTGATAGCTTTACCCCACGGGCTTCGTGAGTAAATTAACTGGAAATAATTCTAATACAGCTGTACATTATACGCTGTTCGTATGATATGAAGTGCAATTCAAATTGACCAATAAATATTGAAGTTTAGCCTTTTGCATAATCTCATAATAAATAAAAAAGCAAGGACAGTAACTC
>JACJUY010000771.1:101983-112751 GCA_014220935.1 Platorchestia sp. MABIK
TTCTCCTGTTTGATTAAAAATAATGGTTAATATGAGAGTTACTGTCCTTGCTTTTTTATTTATTATGAAATTGACCAATATATTATGTCGGAGAGTCAAAATGAGCTTATTATTGAAAACGAAGTTAGTAACCTCCGTGCGCTGAGAATAAGTACAAAATGATACTTAATGCTAATTGGGACTAAACTCATGGGTATTTATCTGACATCTGTGCTTGCCATCTTATTATATTTGGATCATGACTTGGGTAAAGGTACGCAGGATTGAAGATTGCTATACTTAAGATTCTACCAAAAGCTGTTCCGAGATTTCTACGAACTGGAGCAGGTAGTTCAAGTTGCCACTTTTACAACCAAGACAGTCCTTGACAGGCTTGAGAGTCATACATGAGTTTTAGTGCAGAGAACGAAAGCAACTTCTAAATCTTTGAAAGCTGGTATCGTGAGCACAACTCTTTCGCCTTGATTTCCCTGAATATCATAACCCTATCTGGCCTCAATTTGGATTATAATCCGACAACTGGGCACACAAAAAGTGTCATAATGGACATGATTAAAAACTGATGCTGTGATGCTGGCATTGTGACCCTGCATGCAGAGAGTTCCGAGTAACAATCGAATTACACCAGCTCTACATACTCCCAGAGGAGAATACATTTATTCAAATTGAAATGTTTAGCTGCTGCTGCTGCTAATGCTCGTGTTGGTCACCGTTCTCGCAATTTGCATAACTAATTAGTTGAAATGAGTGTTTCTTCGAAGTACAAATGATCGGACACCTGCAAGCGGTTTGTGTTTTTGAATTTCCTGAAACCACATTCTGTCGGTATACATGCTCTTGTGTTTCTACTCTCTTATTGCCCGGTAATCAAGCCTTTGTTATTATAAGTGCGAGAAGGCTAATAGCTAATTACCGTGGTACTACGATGAAGAGTTTCAAAAATTCTGATTAGAATTCCATGCAATGCCGGAATCTACAACATCTGGACGGACATTTCGAAGCCGACTAAATTTTTGTACTCTAAATTATAGAAAACTAGTCTTTCTCTTGGACAATCAGGATTTTATAATCTTACCTTGCATACACAAGGAATGAATCCCGTCACACACAGAATATTAGTGTCTCGTTTGCTGCATGCGTCTGTGTGGCATCTACTCCTATAAATAGTGGTACATATGAAGAAAACCTCATTAAGGCCCTGTTCCCCGCGAGATATCAATAAATTCAGATCCGTATTAGTTGTGGAGTTCGTCACTGTACCTAATCTTTCGTACATTTTAAACGAAAATATGCATTTTCTCTTCCTCACTATTCATACACCTGTAAGACTCGGTCAAGTTGATTTTGCAATCAGCAGGGGATAATCTTTAGATTTTTGGTGACGTTGATGCTCACCGCTCAAGTGAAAAACTTCATGAATCGTTAATGCAAATGATAAAGTTTTCAAGCATAACTTGAGTTTTTACATTTTTGCTTCGCTAATTATGTACAAAAACAATGGAAACACGACTGAGAAAATATCTACTTTCCGTTAAATGTGTGTTATATCTAAGTGTGAGCCTTGCATGGCAGGCGCCGCCTGCAAAGCAAAGATGTTGAGCCAAGATGTTGAAGTTGAGCTCGTGGAGGCAAATATAACAGAGAATGAGAAAATCTCAGGTGTGTGGTTAGCAACATCTTTAGCCAATATCACCGCACAGATCATCGAGTACCGTGTCACGAGGAGTGAGTAGATTTGAAAAAATATCCTGTGATGTGCGCAGGTATTCGCTGATGTTGAGTCTGCTTTTGAGAAACCATTAAAAATGAAATCAGACTAAATAGAGCAGCCGTTATTTTTTCCTAAATAGTTTTCCTCCAAGTATTTCTCTCAAGATTTTCTAGAAAGTCCCCGAAAAGTGCTAATTCAGATAGAAGTTCATGACAATATTTGATTAACCTCTCTGTTTGCCTAAAATGTTCAACTACAATACAGGCGTATCTTTTTCTACCTATCGGTAAAAAGAAACCAAGAATCTTTTCCACTCTTGACGGCCGCTTTCTAATGAGATGTATTAGCTCAGCAGAAAGGAGGGAAGAAGAGAAAAACTTGACTAAAAGATTTTTTACCAGCCTTCGTCACAAACTGAAATTCGTTAGTATTTTCAAAACCAGAAATTCTGTAATAGAAATTTCCTTAGAGCGCAGTCTGACCAGAATCTTTTCCCAATTTTGATCGCTATAGATGCAAACTTCAATGGCTTGCAGTTCTCGACTGAGTCCTACAGACTATTGCTCAAATTTCTTTTTTGAGACAGTGTCGTCGCGAACCAATCAATTCATCCATCACTATGAACAAGTAGCTCTGTACATCATGTTTTACACAAGTAGCTCCATACATCAATTGTCTAAATATCGTGAGTGCTACAACTCATGGAACCCAAGTGAAAGGTTGATGGTACCATGTAAAAATCTTGGCTCACTTTGACAAATGACTAATCACGGTATTTAATTGGGCATCCTGATACACAATATTCTACGAACAACAAACCATCATGGTTTAAGGGCGAGAAGGAGTTATTAATATTCAATCAATATATCTGGGTAAATTATGCTGCTTGGTAAATGGAATAGCATCGCTAGAGAGCCGTAGCAAGTACTTCATGTTCATCTTGGTAGGGCCCCATGTTGTCCGTGCGAGACATGACAGCAATTCAGCGAGGGATACAAACGCAATCGCCAGCTCGTGCATGCTAGATGCTGACGTGCGTGCCAAGTGGTCGTCTATTTCCGCCTCTGGATCGAAGCTGTTGTAGAGTGCGAGGTCTTGGTCGAAGAGCAGTCTTTTCATTTCCTAAACACAGCCGTACATTCGCTTCTGCTCTCACTAATTCAAGTGTTAGTTCGAGGTGCGACCTATGCGCTTGGCGTACGTAGATTTACTTGTATTTACAATTTTCGATTCGTTTCCCCACACTGATTTCTGTTTTTTTGTGGATCATAATACAATGTACTTAATTGACCTAACTTTAACGTTTTCGCCAAAAATTTTTAAACTTTGCGCATGTGGCTGGTAGTAGAATTAATCCTTTGCGGACGATAATTCAAATGGTTTAAGGAAAAAATTTCCAGGAAAAAAGTTGTCAGTACCCTGAAATATCAGTGGAATTGCCGTTGTGTGAATGTTTTTTGCTTAACTGGCCGCCCTTCTATACTTTAATTTTAAAAATTACGAATATTTAAAGCACTATGCTTGGCGAAAGAAATTTTCGATTTCGAAAATTTTTTAAATCATTTAAAATCATTTTAAATCATTTATAAATTCTTGCCTAAACTTATCAAACAATGGAAGATCAGAAAAAACTTGCTCAAGGTAATTTGAAAGGTTACTGAATACGTTGCACGGACCCTGTAGCGTGAACTTGGTGGTAATCAATGGTAATTTACGCGAGCAGGCCTCTGGAATGTTTAAAAAAAATAGTTTCGCGAATGCTATGAATTTCTCTAATTTTGTCATTTACTTTAAAATAGTCCCTCACTAGTTATATTAGTTTAAAATTATGTTAGATATCCTAGACTGGAAACACAAGCAATCTTGGCACTAGAGTAACCGTCAGGACCCAAAGGGTTAAATTGACGGAATTACGTGATCTGGACCTCTAATGAATTCATCCACAATTCATTCAAAGTTGAAAACTTCATAGACTATGTATCGCAGAGAAAGGCGCAAGTTTCTACAAAAATATATGCCCGCATCATAAAATACTTGAGAATTTAGCAAACATTTCAATACAAATATTCATGTAGCATTATATTCATTTTAGGGTTCATTCATGTTGATCACCCATTAAAAAAAACTTTTCCTGCATGAAATTGGGCAAATGGCGGAAGCGCTATTTCTGAAGATTAAGTTTTCTGAACTGAAAATAGGGAGGGAAATTCTTTTAGGATCACAAGTATCGATAAATATTCGCATTTGGAAGTAAAATAGTAAAATTCACAGTTTTAGACATATTTCACCTCATTTACTGGCTATACACCAAAAAAAATTCATGTTCAGCCATAAAAAAGTCTAATACAAGCAAGCCAAAATTTACTAATGTGAGACAAATCCTAATCTGGAAGGGACTATGTTACTTGAAAGTAGAACATATTTAAATCGCAGGGGACTGGAGTTCTCGCACGATGTTTTAATGCAATAGCGAGGCGGCGCCTCCCGTAATCTGCGCGAGCTGGTAGGACACGGCACGAGTTTCTGGAAATTCGCGCAGTGAATTGCAGGCGCGCCGCGCGACAGAGGAAGCCAATTTAACGCCAATCATGGGGAGGTCACGAGGCGCTGTGTGCTGCTCAGCGCTGTCGTGTGGGGCGGTGTGGGGTGTGTGGTGTGTGTGGTGTGAGGTGTGTGTGGTGTGTGTGGTGTGTGGTGTGTGTGGCGGTGTGTGGTGTGTGTGGCGGTGTGTGGTGTGTGTGGNGTGCGTGGTGTGTGTGGTGTGTGGTGGTGTGTGGTGTGTATGGTGGTGTGTGGCTGGTGTGTAGTGGTGTGTGGCTAGTGTGTGGTGGTGAGTGGTGTGTGTGGTGGTGTGGTGTGTATGTTGTGTGGTGTGTGTGGTGTGTGTGTGTGTGGTGTGTGTGGTGATGTGTGGTGTGTATAATGGTGTGTGGCTGGTGATATGTAGGTTTTGCAACATGTAGCTTGTGACGCGTTAAGGACATTCACCCTAAAATGAAATACTTGAGTTGTTTTAAATTTTCATCTTGGAATTAAGATTCGTTTTCACATGGCTAAATGCTTAGAGAAAGTGTTTAAACTTACATTCAACAGAATTTCATCAAATTGAACGATGCTAGGCTCCCTGTATAGTTTTTGTTTATTCCCATCCTTTGAGATCTTTTGAAATGGATCACTGTAAGAACAAACATCTTGGAAAGAAACATAACGCTAAAGCGCGCGAAAAAACGGCGTCTCTTAAAGAGAAGGGAGTATTCATATGTCGCACGAGGGGAGAATGGCGTGGTTCGGGTGAAACGAAAGGATTAGACTGCTCGTGAGGGTGAAGTGAGTGTAATTGAACCTGGAAATATAAGTAATAGGAATGTAAATTAAAGTGATGTAAATTCAATGCTAAATTGAAGGATATACAATGCTAAGAGATGTGGGTAAGAGATGGGCTCATAAAATCTATATAATTCCGAGAAGAAATTTTGGAGGATCCCATGAGGGTTGCTGACCAGAGAGCAGGAAAGCGATGCAGAAGATTGGGCAGGATATTTAAGCGGCGACGTGGGCATGAGAGTCCTTTTTCACAAGTAGGACTGTCAGTGGTGCACACGCACGTCAGACTAAGCGGGAGATGTAATACCAGAATTGGTCAAACGGGAGGTGCGTAGTTAGTTAAAACTAGTAGGATTCAATTAAGAGAGTGAATGGAACGAAAGAAATATTTTGTGTATTACAAATATTGGGGAAACGTCAATTATTACATTTGTTACAAAAACCAGTGAGGATTGGTGACGCCATCTTGAATCATTTCAAAGTCGAGGACTTCGTTCTGTCGTTCAGTTAATTTAATCTTAATTCTCATTTTTGTTTGTAATAGTGTAGGAATGAGTCATTTATTGCAGTCGTAATTTAATTCATTGTCTGAGGCAACCAGGGGTTAAGAGTAAAATAAAAATTAAAGTCTGTTATGAATCTAAATCCAAGTGTTTGTTCTAAATCAAACACGTATTTCAGTGGGAATAGTAAGTCAAACGATTAAGTTTCTTACATTTCATCAATTAACTATTGATATTACAGGGAAATAAGTCATAAAGGGATAAATAATAACAACGATATATTTGTTCCCAGGTGAGATGGACTCTCATCAAAAACACCGCGAAAAAAGCCCTGGGCGTGTGAAAAGTAACGCCAGAAGTAGCACAAATAGTACCATAAGTAAACGCTGCGGTGAATACCGAGCACACGCACAAATTAATACAGCAGAGACAGCGTGGGGACAAGAGATGACGAAGGGTAAGATGTGGAAGAGATCAAATTACATAAAGGAAACAGCGAAAGAAATCTGGCAGAGGCAGCAATGGGTCGAGTGAAACGTAAAAGCAGAAGTGCGTGAATGAAGTTCATAGAGAAATTAGTGCCCCATTTTTAAGATTAGGTACCAAGGAAGGTGGTTTCCCCAGGCTAAGCAAAAAAGATGCGGACGACAAGTGTCCAATAACACTGGGGAATAAAATTCTATTTTATGCTAGTTGCATACACTTTGAAACCTGTTCCTGGGTAAATTGAGGTCGCTGATTTCAGATTTGGCATGATTTATTTTCTACCAGGTCAAGTTTTCTTTCAATGAGTTACCTCCCATTTACTACTGGCAATACATATTTAGACCTCCAGATACTACTGATAAAATTCTAAACCAGTACAAATTAATGTTAGTCAAAACCCATTACAATCATGCACAGTTCATTTATGATTACTTTTACTTACCTTGACAAACACATTGTGGGCTCATCAGGTGCTTTTGCGAAAACTGACTGATTTATTCAGGAAGAAACTTGCGTTTAATGGACGGTATAGAACGTCGCTTCCCTGTGCAGTCTCGCTGAATGCTCCAGCAATAGTCGGCCATCATAAGAACGTCCCTGCGACCTTGATATCAATCTCCCATATATGATTTTGACATCCTAGTGAAAGCGTTCACCTTGCTCATCACTCACGTCCCTCAAGCTTGCCGAAAATGATTCAATGTGACTGTTCAAGAAATGCATGTTAATGTTCATGTTGCAACCTAACACCTGGAAACTTTTCATAAAAGATTCACCTAGCTCTTTATATTCCTTTGACTTCCTGTTTCCAAAAAAGTTACCTACTACAGAAACGAATCCTTCCAATGCATTTTTCTCAAAATCAGTCATAGATTGAGTGAAAGCTTTATCTTTACTCATTTTCCTAATTTGAGGGCCGTCGAAAATACCTGCTTTGAGTTTTTCTTTTTTTACATCGGGGAACGCATCACACAAAGACTTGAAACAGTCGTTGTCAGTATTGAGCGCCTTGACGAACTCTTTCATCAGGCCTCACTTGATATGAAGGGGCGGGAAAGCAATTTTTTACGTTCCACTAGGGGTTTTTAAGTCATGTTCTTTTCTCTAACATTGTAGCTTTTGTAGCTTTTCCTAACTGGTCATTCCTTCTGAATCTAGTGTCTGTTTTTGTTTCAGCTGCCCCAGAAGCACATAAAGCAAGAAATTTTGTGTAGCCACTTTGTTTTTCAAACAAAAATTTACCATTTTTAGATCAACACAAATGATCCATTTGTGTTCTTCATTTCTGAGTAGCTCCAATACCGTTTTGGTGTGTTCTTATTTTTCTTTCAGGCGTACTGAGCGTCCTATGGGTAATGCACCAAAGATGTTGCCTATTTGTAATAAAACACATTACAGACTCCGCTTAGAGCTGTCTGTTAAGAGGCGCCACTCTTTCGGATCATATCCTGTAGCTCCCAACGAGGTTACTAATCCAGGAATATCACAACAGTAGACGAAGTTTAATTTAGAATCAAAGAACTGTAAAAGGTTATCTTCTCTGCTTCGATAGAATGTTACCTATGCGTTCATTTTCAGCAAGTTTTTATCTTTTAATCTTGAAGCACATAATTCTGACAGCTTTTTAGAACAAACCCAGAGCTCAAACTAAATCACTGAGTTCTGCATGGCTAAATGTTTGCGGTTCTGTTGATACGCCTTCAAAATCTGAGTCACTGTTTTTGTTAGTTGACTCCTCTGTCAACTCAGAATCACATTTGCTCTCAGAGGTAAGAGAAGCAAGTTGAGTGATGATTGGTATTGGAACATCATCTGAATAGGGAATAGGTCTGATTGCTGAATCTCGACTAGGGTATGTGCTAAGCTGACGAGATTTAAGAGTAGAACCAACATCAGTGAGGCAAAGTAACAGTCGCTGGCTCGGTCTCGTGACTCACGTCATACCATCGGAATACAGAAATTTATTTTATTTTTTCCTCTAGTCCATAGATGCAAATTTTCTTCACAGGAATGACATACCCTATGAGGTGCCCAAGGCTTACCTTGATCTCCAAGTTTCACTTAGAATTAAGGAAAGTTAGCTCGCTTCACAAATTCACTAATATTCCTTCTTTGCTTTGGAGCTGTGAATGCACCACGAATGTATCAGAACGCATCTGGACGAGCCACACAATTTATTTACCACTGGTGATACAGAGGTAGAATGTTTCTTAAATCTAGTACAATGGTCAAAAGTGCACAATTCCTTTTATTTGATTGCGAAGCAATAATTTCTTTAACAGCTTTCTGTAATACGTGAAAAAAAACCTAAACACTTCTTATAGTGGTAGGAGTTCATTTACCAGCACTTTACTCTTAAATTTAATCAAAATTCATGATTAAAATAAAAACACGATTGCGCAGCATGAATACTAAACTTGATCTTCATAAACGAATGCCATTTCCGGAATTAGTGACCTCAAATACAATAGGATAAATTTTCACAGCTCATGCAACCAAACGTGCGTTTCCCAGTGTAATCTCAAGTCCGCCGTGTCCTACATAGTGTCTCTGTGCGTGTGATGCGAAATCGATTCGTTGTATTGCTATTTGTATGTTTTTGCATGGTCATTTGCAGATTAAACGACTGTGCGTGAACAGTTCCTGGTACATCTAGTGATGTTGCTGGAGACTGCTTCAGCACCTATAGCAAGCCAAGCTAGTGTTAGCTCCTGGTGCCTCCTTCAGCGAGTCTGCTGCATTAGAGCACTGAAAATTTCAGTATTAAGTTACCTATGCATGAGCGAGGCTCTGCCAGTCATGTAAGTCAGGGATTTATACACCTAGCGCTAGAGTGAGTTCCACATTTTTCCATTCAGTATTTTTGGACCTGATTGGGCCTTTGAATTTACTGATTGATCTTGAACTGTAGATGCTGAAAAACTATTTAGTACCCACAATATTACATTTTTAGTCAATGCACAATTCAGTAGGTTTGTTTTCTTCAGTGCGTTTTAAGTACCGATGTTATGGTCAGTAAAGACTGAGATTGTCTTGTAGCATGCTAGGCAGCTCGGCCTTGTCTTTGAATCGAATTGAGATTCAATGCTCAGCAGTTCAGTTCAACCTTTCCCAAGTCTAGTGTAATGTAAAAGGCTACTGAGTGTAGCTAGTGAGATTTATTTGTTTAGGCAGTAGCACCACAATGAGCTGCCACTCGTAATAGTATTTTTTTTGAGTTATTGCTCGGTAGAGGCCAACAATCTGATGGCTGATTCTTAGCACCCTAGGTTTTGACTGTTAACTGTGGATGTTTCATTCACCTGTATGGCTATTGAATGATGCCTCGATATTTGTGCATTTAAGTACAGGTTTACAATTCTTTCCACAGGTAAAGCCAAATAAGTAGCCAACTTTCAGGATGACGTTAGTAGTCTAGAAATGTGCCTATCCAGAGGTTCTTTAGAGCACTACTCCACATACCTTGCGATTAGATTACAGTCAGATGCTACTTTGCAGTTCCCTTTCTTTTTGAAAATTATTTGTACTCTGAAGACAATGCTTAGTTGTGCACAGCTGTGTATGCTTCCAGTTTCTGTGCAATTCAGTGACAAGTGTCAACCTCGTCAACCGTACAGCTGCTGTGCTTGGTAGTCGCTAATCCAACGTTTGAATTAAACTCATACAAACTTCAATGTATCCCAATGCTTGGTAAGAATGTGCTCGAGAATGCTCGTGAGAATGTCATTCCTTCATTACAAGCTTGTGTTTTATTCTGCGATATCTTACGCGTACATGTCAGACTTTGAGGCATGCTACCATCCCAGTCCGTCACAGGATATTATTTGACACTCTGTTGCTTTGTAGTTGTTACAATTTATTTACCTGTTCATGCAAATATAACAGTCACATGTAAAACTTAACTGATGTATGTGATAGATGTGATTCTCTGTTGCAGTGAATATACTCAATTTAAGATCAAGAAATAGTCCCAGTAGCCAAGTAGCCTACTATTTCCCATGTCACACTTAGTAAAAATTTATTCCATCAAAACTCCGTTGTTTTGCAGTTTACAGGAACTTCGGGGAAAAAATAAAGTACGACTATTTTGAACAGCTTCCTTAAAAAAACTTTCAACTTGCTCGCAATTTGAAAAACATTTGTGCTACAGTCCAGTAGGCGAGTAGTTACACTATGCCATTTCCAATCCAATTTCCTCCTAGTGAAACTGAATTTCCTAATAGTGAAATTGAATTTCCCCCCAGTGGAACTGAATTTCCTCCCAGTGAAACTGAATTGCCTCCTAGTGAAACTGAATTTCCTCCTAGTGAAACTGAATTTCCTCCTAGTGAAATTGAATTTCCTCCCAGTGGAACTGAATTTCCTCCCAGTGAAACTGAATTGCCTCCTAGTGAAACTGAATTTCCTCCTAGTGAAATTGAATTTCCTCCTAGTGAAATTGAATTTCCTCCCAGTGGAACTGAATTTCCTCCCATTGAAACGGAATTTCCTTATAGTGAAATTGAATTTCCTCTTATTGAAACTATATAAATTTCCTCCTAGTGAAATTGAATTTCCACATGATGAAAGAAGTTGATATAGCATTTAATTTTACAATCAGTTTACTCGGAAATATAACTGCACGTACTCTGCTTGTAACTATGATACCATTAGTGATATAATACAGGATTTCATCCGCTTTTATTATTCTGACGAAAAATTGCCCCCTCCGAGATGAAGTACAAAAAGATCAGTGATAATGAAA